>VBVQ01000253.1:0-65330 GCA_011636635.1 Tetramorium simillimum | reverse complement strand
AAAAAAAAAAGAATTCACGCGGACGATAGCGCTCGTCCTGCGTCAGGGTCCCAGCGGCCGCCGGGATCCTGGCGAACGGGGGTTTGCTTTTCATTCATAGTCATTCGAGTGCCAACCCGAGACTTGACTCTTTGAATACTAAACAGAAAAGAAACGATTTCCATGCGCACGAGATTGCTATCTGAATTGTAGAAGTTTTCAGAGACTTGAAGATTTCATGCCGATCGTTCGCGTTTTTTTTTTCCATAGTTTGATCAGTTGTTTCTATTCATTAAATTTTGTCTTATCTTTTGCCGCTTGCACGATTTTTAGTTGTTCGTAATTTATATAATTGCGCGGGTATAGGTATACACAATTATTTTTTATTCCAATAAATAAAATAGCACATCGCCAGCAAATTCGGGCGAAAAATCATTACAAATTGGCACCATCTGCTCCCGAATTAAGTTCGTGTCCTGCTGGCTAAAATCCTGTCGACAGCAGAAACTGCCATTTAAATTGTTACTATTTAAATGGTTACAAAGCGATAGATATTTTGCTCGGTTTCTGCAGTCAATCTGTCATCCTGTTATATTTCTGCTGGCATTTTGCCGACAAAATTTGTACCAGGCATTTTGCGAAAACTGTTTTTGACAGATTAGCTGTCTCACGTTTACGTCGGGATTATACACGTATAAATGACGCGGGACGCGTAAGTAACGAAAATCTGCGTCAGAAAGTATTTCAAGGGTGAAGTGTTGATAACTCGCTACTAATTAGCGCCCACGTGGGGCGCGTTATTATATAATCACGACTAATAGACTAAGGACGACGGGACAAGGATGCTATCGTCCGCGTCGCTTTAAGGAACAAATCCCACGCAACGAATCTTGAAAGTAGTCAATATCTAATCAATTCCGAGGATAGGACTCAACTCTCTTAGGGGATAATTAAATGGAAGGGGAGGGGACGAAGGGAGGGAAGAGTATAACCCCAAGTAAATTTGCAAAGCGGGAGGACGTTTTTCGACGGAGAACGATGAAGTATCTTCCATTATTAGAGACTCGACATCAACGGCGGAGAGCGTTACGGGCGAGTTTGCCATAAAATGTGGGGTGCGATTAATGCGAGGAAGTGTGTACATACGTCACGTGTATTTAATTATAATAGCGACGACAGAAACGTAGCGCATATTTTTAAAGGAGAGAAAATATACGAACGCCATGGCACTAAGCAACCGATTAAATTGCGAATCCCGCGTTAAAAATAGGGCCCGGTCGATACTCTTTAAAAACTAGCGTTAATCACGAAGCTGATCGATCATTATTAACGAGGGACGGAACGCGCGTATGTAAACTATTACGATGTCTATGAACCAACGCGTTTTCATGCCGAGAACAAATAAATTTGCAAGTCGGAAGGATTGCGTTCTGAATCTTTTTATTATCACCCCTCTCCCCCGCCCCAATCAATCAATCAACCCCTGCGGTTAATCCATAACGGTGAAAAGTAAAAACATTGTATTTCAAATAAGAGAAAAGATCGGAAAGTTTAACGATGCAGTTGAAATCATAAAATAAAATTATCCACCTTTATGTTCCTTTTTTTATTGAGATAATATATGAGAATCATTTTTATGCTTTATTCATTTTCTCATATAAATTTCTACACGTCGATGCTTTTATTTTCTAAATAAGCTCTTTGTGAATTTTAATTGTGGTTTAGATTCAGCTTTTGATCAAATTAATCTTTTCAAATCGAACAATCAAATAATAGTTTCTGTACAACTGAATAAATTAAAGATTCAGAAAAAAAGATTAATTCTTCACAAGAAAAAGTACAAAAAACATGAGTACAGAAGTTCACTTCAAGTTTTTATGCTATTTAATGTCACAATCTTACATCCTATATAATTTATCTACTTTTTCTTCGTACACCTTAAAGTTAACACATACATAGAATGCTCTACCAGATGATAAATCAAATAAAAATTTAAAACAATTTTTTCATTTCTTGATAATCTGTCTCTAATCATTCAAATCATGAGTATTTCATATGCTCAATCTTTCCTTTTACATACTTAAACATATTTGAAAATTGTGTGATGTAGCTCAAAATATGTAAGAGAACAATTTACTTTAAAACATATTTTTTAAATGTTGATACTTTTTATCAATTTTTCAAATGCATTCTCTTGCTTAAACAGAAAAGGTCAAATGAGAAAAGTAAGTACGAAAAAAATTAATGCATGTTTATAATAAAATTGTATGTCTTCTTTTAAATGTGCTTATATTATATGTGCGTGTCATCGGTTTTCATGTATGTTGAATTGAACACTTTCTATATCGATATCATTTTTCTAAAGACATGCTTTACTCTGTTACTTTCGAATTTATTTTGTTGCAACTTCTATAAGAGTATTTATACGAAATATAATTGGCTAGTACACCCAATAAGAATTTTTACATATACAGAATGATTCTAATAACCGTTACAGCTCCTTTTTAAGTCAAGACAGAAAAAATGTGTTTCATCTCATTAATTCAAATAATTATTAGAATCACTTTGTATATATGAAGAAATCTAAAATATTTTAGACAATTATATACCAATAAGTGTGTTAGTTTTTTCTTTCTTTTTCAAAGTAGTTTTAAAAATCTTTGAATTTAATCACAATGCATTAATAATAAACAGAACTTTTTTCAAAAAATATTTTTATATACTTTAATATGTCAATTTCATTTTCTTTACATTCTTTTTTGATTTTTTGATTTACATTTCTTTACATTAATTTGAAATTAATATTTTCATTCCAATTGATGTTGTATAAATAAATGTACAAAATAAAAAAAATTTTTTTAATTTAAATATAAAAATGCACAGAGAAAACTGCAATACGACATAATTATTTACATATTTTGTACAAAGAAAAGTTTTATCCATACTCAATGAATATAGATATTCGTACTATTGCAACGAATACGAAAAGTTTATATTTGATCATTTCCTATATAGCAGTATCTTTAAAAATTTCTTGACATACTTTAATTGGTATTATATTCTATCAATTCACTTCTTTCTGCGCTTCCATTGTTTCTATTGTTTCCGCTGTTTCCGTTGTCTTCGTTGTCTCTTCTTGAATGGATTCTTCGGGTTTCTTGCTCAGGTCTTGCTCATTAATATTATTTGCGGTGGCAGTTCTCGACCAAGAGCAACTTCTACGACCTGGTGACTTTGGCATAGACCAGGAACTACTGCGTGATCTTCGTTTCGGTGATGTAGGTCGTGATCTTGCCCGCGTGATTTTGACGACGGAAGACGATCTATCGCCGCGCTTGCTTCTGTAACGATTCTTGTTACGGGAGCGACTTCTGGATCGCGATTTTCGTCTGGACCTAGAACGACGTGTTCTAGAGCTTGACTTTGATCTGCTAAATGATTTGTTGTTCTTGCGCTTCGTTTTAGAGTTCGATCTTGTTCTTCTCCTCGAGGTGGATCTACTTGCAGATTTTCGACGGTTGCGCGATCTAGAACGGTTTCTAGACCGAGACCTCGAACGACGTGATCGCGATCGCGATCTCGATTTGCGCGACTGCGATCTGGATTTTCGCGAACGCGATCTGGATTTGTGCGATCGCGATCGCGATCTCGATCTCGATCTACGAGCTCGCGATCTGGATCTTGATTTCGACCTTCTGTCACGACTCTTAGAGCACGAATCGCTGCGTCTCCTACTACGTGATCTGGAAACGCTCCTAGATTTTGTTTTGGTCCTCGTTCGTGAGATAGATCTACTTGTTGATTTTCGATTACGATTACGCACCCTCGGCTTCCGCTTAGAGTCCCGTTCGACCAGATGGGTAAAATATTCGTAATATTGTCCATTATATAAATAAGGATTTGACAAAGCATAGTTCATATCGTATCGCGGAAACCCCCGGCCTCTGCCCACAGGTAACATGGGATGATGGAGTGACATCGAATATCCCGGTGATCGCATCATTTGTCTTCTCGAATATCTCGGCATTCTCAATGTATGGAATGGCGCCATCGATGGTAACATTGGTATCCTTTCCATCGATATCGAATCAGAATAATCATAAGAAAGATTTGCAGCTGGCACAACTTCTGTAATAAATAACGATGTTATTTTATTACATTTATACATTTTTAGTCTACAATTTATATATACATATACATATTTATATAACTAAAATTTTGTATGAAATTTACCTGTGGACGAAGTCGCACCATCGTTTTTTATCAAAACACTCTTGAGCTTTTTCTTATTTGTCTCTTTATCCGATTCTTCCTCGGTTGTGCTACCTGAACCGGAATCATCACCCTTTTTCCGTTTTTTTTGCATTTTCTTCCGCTTTTTCTATACACAATAACAATATTATTAAATATTAATTCTTAAATATCACTGCGTTGCACAATAATGTAATATAATAATTAAATAATTAAATACCTTTTTCTTTTTCTCTTTCTTTGTTTTCTTCTTCTTGATTTGCTTGTCTTTGTTTTTATCATTTTCCGAATCTACTTTCTTAGCATTTTCACTTGTTTGATCGTTTCTTATTTCGTTCTTTTTTATGTTTTGATCCAACTTAATCTCTTTCTTCTCCGCTTTCGTCTATAAGATATATCATCAGTAGTCGTGAATTAATTTCATCGGTTTTATTCAATCTTAAAAAGATTTTATATCGCATATATTTTGTCACCTACCTTTATCCTATCAAAGAGTTCATCTAATAATCGTATGCTTTCCAATTGCCGTTGAGCTTTTATCAACTTTTGTTCTTCTCTAGCAATCTTCATTGACACTTTGTCCTCTTCTTGCTTACGAAACTTTGTGAGGGCCTTTCGTTTTCGTTTCTCTTCCCGCTTTCGTTGTCGATCCACTTTCGCTACGGAATCTGATTCCTCCTTTTTTCTAAAGTCAAAGCAAGAATAATTTTGTATCATAAAAGAAAAATATATGATTGAATTTACAGAATGTATCTACTTCGAAAGTACTTTTTTCATCGTACACTTACTTTAGTTCCTCTTGGCGTTTCTTTTCTGCTTCCTCTCTTTTCCGAAGTTTCTCAGCCGCTAAATTATCCTGCGCTATTAAACGCTTTCTCTCGAATTCCCGATGCGATACCGAACTGTCACTCAAGTGTTTGGTTTTGTCAAAATCAATCTGCATGAAATTATTTTAATTATTAAAAGACATTCTATATTTTAATAATCTTCCTTTTCTACTCTGCTTATTTTTTTTAAATCATTTATCGCATATAATATTTTATGTTGAATTAAATTTATAATTAATAAAATTTCGGAAAATAAATTACGTCAATACTGATGCAGATATATAGCAAAGGAAAGTATTAATATCACGGTATGCTAGGCATTGTATTTTCTATTAAATATTACCTTTAATGTCGCTGTCAACGAATTCTGACCATCTTTCTTCAACAGTTTCATGCCGCGTAGAGCGTCCATCGCTCTGACAAAGTCCATATATTCGATATATTGTACGTACACGTCGAAAAATATACCGTCCTCAAAGCTGAATTTATGAATGTTATTACCAAGCCGCATTCTGGATCTGTACGGATCCGCGGCAGGTACATCGACTCTCCTCAATGTGCCCCATTTCTTAAAAATCTTCGTTATGAGCGATTCGCTCGGTGCGTTTGCATCATTCTCGGTGAACCATTTAACCGGTAAACCGGTAATATGGATAGTGTCCGGTCTTTCGCCGGCCTTCAACTCGTTCATGTGTTTCGCATCCCTGAAATAGGAGTTCCAGCTGTGTCTGGTTGGGAAGTCATCCTTCGCCTCGGCTGCGCGGACCTTAATGTTGAAGTGAAACATTAATTAATCCCTCTAAAGTCACACATCTCGCTTGAATTTCCATGTTTAAACAGAATTAAACAGAATAAAATGTGATTAAAAACAGTAGCTACATTTACCTTGAGGACGTTGGGGAAGCCGGCCAGATTCAACTGCTGCGAGTCCAGCCTGGCTAACACGCTCGGCAACCTGCATCGGTCCCGCAGGTCGCCCTCCAACCGAATGAATTCCAGAGTGCTCTTGGCCACTTTCAGGGATGCGAATTCGTCCGGCAGTATAAGCGCGCGTATCTTCTCCATTACCTCCCATGTCGATATCGTTTTGCCTGTTCATAGCGCAGTTAAGGTTCTGTAAGAAGCTATCTTTACTAGAGCTGTTACAAGTGCTCGTGGCATCGCACGGATCACTTGGAATCATGGTTTCTCTTCCAATGGTTGAATGCTACGTTATTCTCTTGTCATTCTCCGCTAGAGACTGTCGACGATATAAATGCAAGTGCACAATTATGACAGAATTGTTGTGTGACAACTTTATCTCTCAAAGAGAATTTATTACAAATTGATTAATAGAAATAAAGTAACGGATTAAAAATAAACGATACGTACTTTTATGTGTCAAGTTGAACGATTATCATTGATCAAGTAATTATTGACAAACGTAACAATATGTGTTAGATAGTAATAAGAAAGATGTAAAAAGTATATCCGGAATAAGATGCAAATTAAGATAAGGTGGATTGATTATAAACTGAATATTAAATTAAAAGTAATGTAAAATGATAAAAAGACTGAAACTTGAAAAATTAAAGATTATGAGAGCAGTGTATTCTTATAATAAGAACATTGCAATTTCAACATTATCAAAGTTATATAATAGCTCTAATTTCTTATAATCTCAAATTTTAAAAGGAAATAAAGTTCTTCTACTCTTCTATTTTCTAAAAATTCATTATCACGATATAACTCTTGTATGATAAATACATCAAATTTTAAATTGAAAAAAGAACATTAATACTTTAATTTTATCATATGAATATATCCTAAGATGCCAAAAGAAATTGTATAGCATGCAATAGCAATATATAAAATAAATAGACCGTTCTAACTTTTTTCAATTCTTAAAAATATCTTAAAACTTGAGTATTACTAATAAAAAGGAATATAAATTCAATCAATACAAATATATTACAATTAAAATTTCATAAATAGAGAAACGTTCTGTTTCTTTCTTGAAATATATGCAGCATTAGTAAAAAAAAAAAATACTACAAATCCTGATCAACAGATCATTATCCTAAAATTAATTATAACAAGATTTGTAAGATGCACAATTGAAAGAGAAAAATTAGATGATAGAGGTCAAAGCGTAGTTGATAAAACGCGAACATCGGTTAGAATTAAACACTTGTTCGAGTTCCGTCAGCTGTGCCTTGGCTCTACGCGCCTAACTTTCTCTTCTCTGATCATTTCAAATTCAGATCGCAACAAGAATATCGTGCAATTCGGATGCTGCAACATAAAATTTGGAATTTATTGCGCGATTTCAATTGAGAAAGAAGAGAGACAGAAAGGAGAGAGTACAGAAAGACAGAGGAGAGGACAGTCGTGGTCCATCCTCTAGAGAGAAGGCCACTCGATACTGATGACGATGATGATGAATGTTTTACCTGGTGTCTTCAGTTGGGGCAGAGTGACCGACACGTTAACTTTGGCAAGCGGTTTCAGATAAAGCGCGTGCGACGGGTACAACGGTACAATGTCGCGCAGATCCCTACAGCTTCGAAATCGGTTAGCAACCTCGCTACTGGGAGTTTCACCTACCTGCTTGTTGTCGCTCATTGCCGGTTAAGAAAGCTACTGTACTAAGATTCGCAATTTAATTTCGGCCAAACGATTCTCACTAGATCTCTGTCTCGGGCGTCTCTTACGACAAGCTGGCGGGATGAGAACACCTCAGTAGGGAGGTTACGAAGATCTTCGCGGGACGATGGCTGGCTGCTACTGCTGCTGCTGCTGCTACTAATGCAGCTAAGGCACTAACTACTACGCGACCTCGGCGGAAAATCGCGGACGCGCGGTCTTCGTGGATGATCTTCAGTGCGAACGCATCGCTCGCGATTATCCTCTCATTCATGTGTCGGCTCGACGAGAAGAAACTTCTCAGGAGGGGAAAGAAGACGTAAACACGACATGCCGCAACGTACGCGAAGCGACTTGTGGCGAGAGAGCCGTTTTGCCCAGTTTTGCCCACAGCAGTGTCGCCAAACATTCCGGATTGGAGCAGGAAGTTGGATTACGGCCAATACCGTTTGAAGAAACTCGATAGCCAATAGGCGGACTTATTCTAGGGATTTTAACCAACAATTTGTTTACTACATATCCGCTGATTACAATTGGCCCTCATTTGATTGTATATATGAAAAAACCACAAAAGAAGAGATCAAATAAAAAGCTATTACACATTTATAATAAAAAAAGAACATATAGTTTTAAACTTTTTGACTTTTCCATTTTGATCAAATGTTAACTACAATAGAAAATAAAGTTTTTAATTTCTTATACAAACTATATTTTTTTATACACATTATATGTATATATATACACACATACAAACACATTTCCTCTCTCTCTCACTCTCTCTTTCTTATATTATACTCTTTATTAATTTTCATTTAATAAATATATCAATAAAGAATATATCTGCAATAAAAATATAAAGAATATAAAAAATATAAATGTATCTGGAATAGAGGATAAATAGAAGAGTATTGAAATAATTAGTTAAACAACTTGTGTTTTTTTTTATATTGCGTCTTTCAAAAAGTTAGAAAGTTGAAACAAAAAGTACACGTGTAATAAGTATATCAGTATAGTAACGGAACGCTAATAGAAACATGATAAGTCAATGATAAGTCTCATATATTAATGTTTACTGTTTTATAGTTAACGCACGCAAACAACCGCTGAAGTTCACTCGCAGAAAGAAGAATTGGATAGATTGAAAAGTAATTTTTCTCACAACAAACGAGTCATCGTTTAATCTATTAAATATCTATTTCGCCTAGAATATAAACAATAACTATAAAACAACATTGATTGATTATCAAACCATTTCCTTTAAACAAAAGTTTTAACACTTATAAAGCTTATCGCTTCCATGAGGTAGAAGTTAAATCTTAGAGATAACAGCCATGTTTGACACTGTTCCGTTTTAATTAAGTTTTTTTTATAACTCTAATCGTTACAAATTGTATTTACGTTCGTACTTAAACACTTATTTGTCAGTCCATCGCCCTTTCTGGACATTTGGTTCTTGTGTGACCTGTGAAAAAACAGTGTAAAATGTAAAAATATATATAATATGGATATACAATGGATATAATAGATCATGTAACTGAATATAACTGAGACCAATAAAAATATTGCTATTTTTAAAAAGTTAATGGGAGGGTCAGAGGAAGAGAAAAAAAAAAGATAAAAAGATAAAAATTATACAATACCTTCCACTCTGCAAATTCCACACTTTCTCTTGCCCCCAGTAAGTCTGGGCCTTTTAGGAGTATTGCCTTCTTGAGGGATTTTGTTATATCCTGTTTTCCCTCTTTTTCTCGAATTACTTCCATCTGCCCATTTAAAGAAATTACAGGAGTTTATACCTTTAGGACATCTGTAAAACTGTCGTCCTTTATTGGGGCCCTCCTTTTTAACCGCCAGTCTAAAGAAACACGAAATAAAATATCTTTACATATATCATAATGAAACTGTTAGTCGATATTTAATCAAGATCACTTCAATTTATTAATTATTGATTTGACATCAATTGAGTTGTCAAAAAAATTTCCAATTTACTTACTTTCGAGCGGGTTGATTACACTGACACATAACATCGTTCGTGGACGGGTTTCCCCAATCGTTAGAAGTGTCGGCGCGAGAGTGACTAGCACAATTGTTGTCTGTATCCCAATTTGAATTGTCAATACCCCATGTATTTGTATTGTTCGCGTTGCGAGAATCCCTGGACGCAGATTGATCTGATATGTTCCGTGAATTGTTGAAATCACCTGAGTTAATCCAGGAAATGTTGTTGTCTCTATTATTTGATGTTGTATTTTTGTCGGTATTTGATGGCCTATTTGATGGCCTATTTGGTTGGGAAACGTTAGAATGTTGGATCTGTGTACGTCTTTCAGATGTGTCAGAAGTTCCGATCAAGCCATCATTGTTAATAATGTTATTACTTCGAACAAATCCTATACTACTAGACGCTGGCTGTTGTTGTGTACTTTGCAATTGAGATGCACTTGAGGTAGAAATGAAGGCGCTCCATGTATCTCTCGTATTACTGTTATCAGTTTGTCTAACGCAATCTTTCTTAATGTTCAACATTTCATTGAATGTAGTATCACAACAGATACAAGTTGTGTAAGAAGTACCGTACACAGATATTACAGTTCTGTCTAATTTGAATTTTAATTTGCGTATATTTTCGGTACACTAAAAATATTAATTGTGCAAGGTTAATAACTTACAAATAATATTTAAATGAAACATTACGAACAAAGATGTTATATTTACCTGATTGCATATCTCGTTCAAAACTTCCACATCTTTTATAGCAATCTCTGAGAGCCAGACCACGTTGGTACATGTTGGATATCCCATGCAAGTGATATATTTTCCTCTTTGTCCTCTTCCTTGTTGTCTTTGTCTTAGAACCATGTTAGAGTCGCATTTTGGACATTTAAATATAGGGACGTCTTCTGAACCAAGTTGTGCTTGCTCGAGTTGATTAGGACTCTCGTCGAGATAGATCCCTAAGGATTCGTTTGTCAGGTTAGCGCATTCTATTGCCATTTTAAATACTTCGCGATATTTATTAATTTGATTCTGCAACACTTCATTTGGATCTTTCTGACTCTGGCAAATCCTATGATAACAAAACGATACGATAAAAGCAGTTTTATAAATACTTCTTTGCAGCGTATAGAAAAATAAGAGATTGTCTAATGACACATTGAATTACTAATTAGCTTACAGTTGTAAATCTTTTCCTAAATCCGCGCGCAAATTCGGCTTGAACAAACCCACATTGTCGTAGTTCATAACCAGATCAATTCCCAATTTGCTCGGCATGAAATGTTGAGTGTCCGTTAAGCTAACGTACTGCTTGGATTTTATGATGTCGATATGCTCGGCGTGAGTACCGTCCGTACCGATGTCATGCTTGTCCATCAATGCAATCAACTCGGCCTCGGTTAATAAATTCGGTGCCGAAGTTTTCTCTTCCACCACGTCGATGCTGGTCGATCGGAAAACCTGCTTCGGCTCGTAAGAATGAATCTGCTCGTTGTTCCATTTTTCGTATATATACACGTCGAGATAATTCCTCGCTATTATTTGGAGACCGTTAGTCGTGAATTTTTCTCCCGCTATATTGATCTCGACCGTTGTTTCCTGACCTTCTGCATTTTTCGACAGACAAGCCAAGAAATGTTGAACCACAAATTCGTAAACTTTCGCTTCGTTTCCTGTTGATGAGTTGCAATTGATTAACATAGTCGATTTAATGATAAACAAGAAGATTCTAAGAACAGACCTTGCAAATTGTCAGTATATTTTATAGGATGAATAGGAGGATGCACATGATCGCTTTTCTCTCCTTGCCTGGGAGTTATTCCAGATTCCAATAAATTTTGCGCAAAGTTACCCCATTGTTGACTGACCACTTGTTGCTCTACCAAAGGTACTAAATTCAATTCCTTTGGGAATATATTTGTTTCCGTGCATGGGTAACTGATGAGACCTTGGGTGTACAATCTCTTCGCGATCCTCATCGTCTCCTTCGCGTTTAAGCACAACTTACAAGAGCCTTGCTTTTCTAATTCCTGAATAATGAAATATATGATTCATGAAATAGAATGCCAAATATCTCGCAATATCTTAATTCTAGCTTAAAGCTATTTACAATAGTATCCAGGGGTAAAGGTCTCCACTTGGTTTTCGATTTATGTGTAACCTTCTCTACTGTAGCTTCCGGCTTTTCCAGGCACATGTCCAGGAAGATCTGGCAAGACATTTTCTCGAACAATCTCACCTTGGCCCACCTGAATTCTACAGATAACTCGTCACGATTGTCGAGCACTCTTAGCTTCCAGTATGGCTTGGACTTGAATCGCTGAATAGCTAGAAACCTCTCGACTACAAATCCAACCGTTGGAAACTGGCAGCTTCCGAAACTGATGACTATATCTTCAAGAGTGTTGGGGGATACTTTCTGCAGTTTCAAAATCTGAAATCCTGTGAATGCAGCACCTGTCGACATATTTGACAATTAAAGATTTATTTATATGAAACTTACAGTTTAATTACAATTCACAATATAATCTTTAAGAGAATCAGTACCAATTCGTAAATCTAATTCGTTTCTTACATCTACAGCTTTGCTCATTGCTTCATCTGGTTTTTCCAAAGTATGCAGGGCTCTGTCAATAGATTCTCTTGTAATTTCGGAGAATTTTGCTCTGAACATTAAGAAAACATTATGAATTTTGACAGATGTATGAAAAAAGAAATAGAATGGGTCTTCGATTACCTATATATACGGATATTATGCTTGATTGCTTGGCAAACTTCAATAATCTCAAAACCTATGTTTTCCCCCTCTCTGTCACAATCTGTCCAAATAATCAATACGTCGCAGGATTGTATTTCTCGCTCCAAGGTTTTCTTAATCTTCACGTAATTTTCGCCCAAGAACACCTTAGCTACTGGAGCATCAAATAAAGTTAACGGTTGACACCATTTATTATAGGCTTCCGTAAACTCGTAACCTAATAAATGACCAGACACTGATGTCATCAGCATTTGGCAATTTTGATCCCATAATTGCATGTTGAACTCGAAAATCTTGTTGTTCACGAGTAAACCTTCCCTCTGCAAGAAACAAAAGCATTGAGAAAAGAAATATTTCAACAGATCCTTTGGGCAGACACAAATAGATATAAACAATGAGAAGCGCACAGAATAATCAAGAATTACTATTGAAAAAATGCTCTATTTAATGCACAAATGTTTACCTTCCTACTGGTACCGCACGACAAAAGAGCAGCGATATTTTTAGCCGCTTCGGGGCTTCCGGCAACATTGAGGATTTTCATAATGTGCTTGGAACAATAATACCTTAACGAGAAAAAAACGTTCGCAGGCTTTTGGATAGACAAGTTGTTGGTGCTCTTTAGACTACAATATATTGTACAATTTATGCGATATTACACAGTTTAGAGAGGGCCATAATATGGTCCTCGATATGGTGTCGATGATTTTTCACTAACTGGAGATTAGAAACTCTTTATTAGAAATAATTCGCTTACAAGATATAAAGATTAAATGACGTATTAACACGTGAATTGTCTATTCGAGTGAATCCTTATTGGAGTGAGACAGGGAAACAAACATCCACTTCCATGTTCTATCGTAATATCTTGCAGCTCGCCATCAAATTTCGCTCCAAAATTCTGTCTATAGAACTACGCAGTTACGCACGCTGCAACGTCCTGCACCTTGAAGTGGTACCGCAGCACTTTTCGCGCCTAAAACAAAGTGAGCGTATAATGGAACGTTGAAGAGAAAGAGAAAAAAAGACGAAAAATTCAATAATCAATTTAATAATTAATCTTATAGTCAGTAAAAAAGAACCAGATAAAAAAAGGTGACCTTTTATAGATAATATATCTTAAAATTTGTTAAAACATAATTATTTAATTTTGTTATTATTAATTAATAATTAGTATTTAATTATTATTTATTATAAAAAATCAGGTTAGACTTATCTGAATAATATTCACCCCTTCCTCTTTGGATGTCCCTGCTTTGAATAAAGATCTGCCCTTGGAAAAAAAGAAAGAAAAAAGTGCAGGTCTTCAGCAATAGAGAACTTTGAGAAAGTCTTAATTTTTTTAGAGAGTTATAAAGAATTTTTTAGAGAAGATTAGAGAAATTTGAGAATTCAGTGCAGTTAAAACTTCTATCTTTCTCACCTTCTAACCGTACAAAGTAATTTCTAGACTATTCGACTTTAATGTTCATTTTTATTTCAACCTAGAGTTTTCTCATTCTTCTAATTATGTCCATTTTTATCAATGTAGATTAACTATAACCTGTTCATAATTTATTTTTTATTTTTCTCTAGTCTCAAAGTGTTGGACAAGCTTAATTTACATTGGTAAAAATAGATATTAGAAAAACATAAAAAATAACTTAATCTACATTAGTCCAAATAGATGTTAGAAAAAGACAAAAATTATACTGATAAGATTAAAGTTAATTTGCATTGTCTGTTGATTGGGACGCCGAGATCGTACTTTGGCCGTATTTTTCATTTTTTTATTTTAACGTCATGCGATATGGAATATATTAATCATATTTTGTCAATTCGCAAAGTTACATTCTATGGAAATGAAAAATTGTGAATCATAATCAATCACGTAGAAACTAAACTGTTTTTATTTTTTGAACTACACAAAAACACGCATGCGTAGTACAAAAAGTGGTAGGGCATTCCTTCTCCCTACTACAATAGTGGCGCATGCGTCGAGAGGTCCTACGATCAGAGTTCACTGATACCGACGGCGCCATTTGTTTGGACGCGCTGCGGAATCCGTTTCGCGTTGGAGTAACCCGTCGGGCGCGGTGTAAAAGGATCCCGGGGGCTATGCTCGGAGGATGCCGCGACTATGAGCTGATTCCCACAATCGGAGTTCACGAGTATCATGCTGCGGGGGAGTAGTCGCAATTATCTCGCGTACCGATAGCAACGTACGGCCGCCTCGTTTTAACGGCGTTTGAACGAGCCGTGTCTCATTCCGGGCGGTGGTGGTGCGGCGAGCGAGCTAAGGATGTCCCTGAGCGCCAGCGCGGAGAATCTGTCGTCCGAGGGACAAGTGAGTGAATCAACGTCCAATTAGCGGCGCTGAGCCTCCCACGTGTGACTCATGCTTATCGCTGCCACACCTGTTTTCTTCATGCCTCAGTCCTGTTTCGTGCCATTCATTTACTCCGGTTCACCATGGTATAACTTGCATTTCGTAGCGGGCTCGCGTTTACCCCGAAAAATACTCCGCTTTGTATCAGCTTTCACGCTTCGGAGCAAACCTTGCTGTACCTTCGCTGAGCACAGTCTTCATGCAAGTGACACAAATGTGGCTACCAATTTTTTTTATTCACATCGTATGAAACGTACTGATTCTTTCTGTATGCAATAATTAATCCAGTATCAATCAAGTGTCTGTCCATCTTCAACTTTCCATCTTTGTTTCCGAGCTTTGCTTTACCTTTTGTCCTTGGACTTCGCTGAGTCCGCTTCAGAGAAATGAATTTCATTCTGCTCACATTTTTTATTATACAGTTAATATATCATATGCAAACATTTGCTTGATTCGTGATTCGCATTTCAACAGATATACACTTTATATTGTTGATTGTTAAATTGGAAAAATGAGTATTTAATATTATTTTGCAGATGTAACTTATCTTAACTCTAATTATATTTCAATTCTACACACACATTTCTCTGTCGTACAAAGTGGCGATTAACAGTGTACAGAAATTCTTTTATACGAGATAATATCCCATGCAACTTGATGTTCTTAATCTTTAGCAGAATAGCGAGAGATGGAACATGTGTTTGGAATTGGCGTTGGAGGGCGAACGCCTGTGCAAGGCCGGCGACTGCAAATCCGGCGTGGCGTTCTTCCAAGCGGCGATCCAGGCCGGCACGGACGATCTGCGGATACTAAGCGCGATCTACAGCCAACTGGGCAACGCGTACTTCTACCTGGGTGACTATGTCAAAGCGATGCAGTATCACAAGCTGGACCTGACACTCGCCAGGAATATGGGTGACAAACTGGGCGAAGCCAAGTCCAGCGGAAATCTGGGCAACACGCTGAAAGTTATGGGCAAGTTTGACGAGGCCATGATATGCTGCAAGAGACATTTAGAGATCTCCAGAGAGATCGGGGATAAGGTATATTTCGACGATACTCTTAGGTCCTTCTCACTTGTCGCAAAAAGCTCGACTTTCAATCCATATTTTGAGAAATAAAAGAGCAAAAAATAAGAATATCCTTTAAAAATCGCGATTGTACTTTCTACAAATTTATTATTTGTCCGTTTCTTTCGATTTTGCTTAAATATTTTGCAGTTTAGTTTATATTTTTAAATCTTATAAATTTATTATTATGTGCAGCTTAGCGAGGGAAGAGCCCTGTACAATTTAGGAAATGTATATCATGCAAAGGGCAAGCAAGCGGGTAGAATAGGTCATCAGGATCCAGGAGAGTTCTCTGAGGATGTCAGACAGTGTTTGCAACAGGCTGTACGCTATTATGAGTAAGATTTCCATTAATCCATAATTGTCGCCTCAATTAACTTTAACATTTATATTATACGTGTGTATCAATGCCTTTCGCTTTTTTTTTTACAGAGAAAATTTAGAACTTATGAGGGAACTGGAGGATTCTGCGGCTCAAGGTAGAGCATGCGGCAACTTGGGCAATACATTCTATTTGTTGGGCGATTTTCAGCAGGCCATTTATTATCACAATGAACGTTTAAAAATCGCCAGAGAATTCGGCGACAAGCCGGCCGAGAGGAGAGCCAACAGCAATTTAGGAAACTCGCATATATTTCTAGGCGAGTTCGAGAAGGCTGCGCAGCATTACAAGTAAATATTGTGATTTTATCAAATTAATTGTGAACTTTAATAATTTTACATCTAAACAGCACAAACCTTTAATCCTTTGGAGATAATGAACACATATAAGAGCGTTCAGTAAAATCCATTTTCAATAGACTTGTATAAAAGTTTGGCGAACATTTTTAGTTCTTGATTAGTGCAATATATGCAAACTATTTATTAAAAAGTTATTAACAAATAAAATAATACAAATAAATTATTATAATTTATGTTTCATAAATTCATTGCACAGTAATTAAATATCTCATACTCGATATACAAAGAAGCAAAAAAGCTATTGCGAAACCGACTACATAGCTCCAAACTGTTACATATACAAAGAATTAATTTGCAATTTGCAATTATTAAAAATTAAAAGTTTTGTTCAAATTTTAGGAGGACCTTAGTTCTCGCACAAGAGCTGGGAGATCGCGAGGTGGAGGCGCAAGCATGCTACTCTTTAGGAAACACGTATACTCTTCTACGCGACTACTCGGCGGCCATCGAGTATCATTTGTGGCATTTGGGTATAGCCCAGCAGCTAAAGGATCGCATTGGCGAAGGACGTGCCTGCTGGTCGCTGGGTAATGCGTACGCCGCGATGGGCAATCATGAAAAAGCGTTGCACTATGCGAATCTGCATCTACACATTTCGAAAGAGCTGGAAGATCAAATGGGCCAGGCTACCGCGCAGATGAACGTTGACGATTTACAGAAAATTCTCGGCTTGGAAAAGAATCAGCAGGAGAGCAACAAGGAGAATGTAAACACACAGAAATTGACTCCAAACGCGACGTCGAATGTCCCGACAACTATGCCCTGTAGATACAGACTCAGACGACAAAGCATGGACAATCTCGATCTAATTAAGGTTTGCATTATTTTTTTTTCCTTGAACAACATTAGAATAATAAATTATAACAATGAAGTTACAAAAAAATGGCTATATAATACTGTACTGTATAATTTGTTATTTCTATTTAATCCATTTTTCAATCTAAAATATAATTAATAATTTATATTGAAATATCGAAATATCGAAAATTGAAATAAATTGAAAATTATTTTATGTGAAATATATATTTCACTTAACTAATTAACAATTATTGTATTCAATTAGCTCACACCCGACGCAAAGCAGAAAGATAAGTCAGAAATCGTGTTGGACAAAGAAGATAATGTTGCGTCGCAACCTTCTCAAAAGGAGGAAGATAACTTCTTCGATCTACTGTCCCGATTTCAGTCAGGTAGAATGGACGATCAACGTTGTGCACTTAATACGAAGCGCAATCCAAAATATCGAACAATCACGCCGGAAGTATCAGATATGGACGACAAGTATGTGAAAATATATTAATTCTATTTCTCTGAATAAACGCTAATCACCGACTCATCATGATAACACATTATATTATACTTGTGTTATCTAACAATTTTACTTTTAGGGACGGTGAGGATTTGCTGGAATTAATCGCTGGAATGCAAAGCAAACGGATGGATGAGCAACGAGTAACATTGCCCTATCTGCCAGGACTGAATACCAATCAAGATTCGGACGATTCCTTCATCGAGATGCTCGTCAGATGCCAGGTTTGAATTTAACTTAACGCACAGAAATTATTATTCGATTGGAATCTTCTTTTCTCCTGCCCAATGAGGAGAAATGCTTTATAGAAAGAATAATATTTTCAGAGTTCACGTCTAGAGGACCAACGAAGTCCTCTACCGGCTGCATCAGCATTGCAGGACGCCGAAGAGGAAAGGGGCCGAAGAGCTAATGGAAAAACTCAATCAGGTTCCACTGTGCCCGAAGAGGACCTCTTCGCCCTAATCCAAAGACTTCAAGCTGGTCGGATGGAGGATCAAAGGGCTTCCGGACCTGGAAAGGCATGCTAAACCCGCGAGAAGAGAGAGTGACTTAAGTCCTCACGATACCTTCCATTTGCTGAATTCTTTCATCTTGTGTATCCTCGATTACATCAACACCTTCGTTCGCTCATCCCCGCAATTCTGCTTTCTTAATTACTTAATAGAGAAAGGTTGGTACTATGTTTGAATGGTCTCGTTCTGATTTGAAAAGACGACTCGAATTATCTGTGGTTGTGAGAATCAAGCACCGTGCCGGAGTGCGAAGACATTGTTTAGATGTTACCGAAAAGTTAATGTTATTTCGAAGGTTCAAATACTAGCGCTTCGTGTAAAAATGAAATAATAGGTCTCTCTTGACTGTAGGAGTTCAAATTTCCAAACTGACATTACGTTCCTACGCGCACGCTTTAGCACTGATAATTGGAGGAAAATACCTGCAACGACTCTGTGTAATACTTACGTGCGGAACGATGTTTGAACAGTATTGATCAAACTTAGTAAAGACGGGAAATCGACATGTCACGTAAAAAAATAATGATTTGCTATTCTCTCACTGAAAATATGAAACCAGCTGAAAGATTCTGCATATACTTCACATTTAACTCAACTTACTTAGAAGGTACTTAAAAGATACATGCAGACCTTTGATATTTATCATTTAGAAAGCTATTTTCCCTCTTTCCCTGCAAGTGTGGAAATAATAGAAGAAACGAACTCGTTTTTGCACTCAGGTCTTCGATTCCGTTCAAATAGACTTAATTATTAATTCACGTAGACTGCCACGTCTACAACGGTAAATAATTGATACTCTTGTAATCGATATTCTATAGTTTAGCGACTGCTAGAAGCCGGTTTTGCGAAAGCATTATGGAACAATGCAATAATGAAAATAACTTTTCAGTTGACCGTCTAGTAATAACGACTGCCGTTAGTTTCTGGCTACTTGATCGAGTAAATTACCGTTGAGTAATATGAACTACATTCAGTAAATAAGTTATTTGCCAATCGTGAATAAGTCGCGAGTGTTAATGCGTTTGCGGGCCGGCGACGGTCATTTACGTGACATGCCAGTAACTAGCATCGGTTTTAGTATTATCAAGATTTTTATAATGCCTGCTTTACACGGGTCTGTAATCGCGCGTGCAAAACAGGTTTTCCGAACACTGCCAGTTTGAGGGCGTGAATTAATTTCGGACATTCGCGTTCGTCGACAGACGCGATGGGCCTTTCAATATTCACATTCTCAAGAGATTGTAGGTTTATTATTTTATACACATATATATATTTTTCATGCGTATTTCGATTTACTTCCATCTCTATAAGGAGAAGCGGGATTATTTTTTTAAAGAATATATTACGCGTAAAGAGAGTTATACAGTGGATGAGAAAAGTATTCGCGCACCGTCGAGTTTCGCTATCAGTAGACCTCTTGATTGCTAAATAATAGGTAACACCAACTAATAAATTGTGCATTGTACTCGGAAGAGTCAAAAAGTAAAGTGTGCTTCTTTTACATGTAGAATTTTAGATAGCATTTTTTCGCTCCTATTTGCGGAAAGTTTTCAATCGTGATAAGAGCCACGTATGCACCATTTAATTTTTCTAAAACTTTTAGAAAACTACATTCACGCAAGATTTAGCTATTGATATGTAGTTGACAAAGAACTGATAATGTAGTATATAGATTGCATTCTACAACCAAATACACTTTACTTCTTGATTCACTTTCACATATGAAATATGTAGTTGCTGCTGGATCAAATATTTTTTAGAGATTTTAGATAGAAGGAAAGATAGTGGTCTTTACAGATCATGGTGCATGAATATTAGTTTTTGCTTGGTGTACGTTCAATAGAATGGAAACTTGTAGCGAATATCAGTGCCAAAGATTCTCGATACGTTAAAAAAAAAAGGATCCGTTAAAAAGGGAAGAAAACTAAGCTTACATCGACTGAATTTCTATCATGTCATTGTCGTACAAATTCTTTCCAAGAAGGCTTATTATCATTGTAAATGTACTGACGATCATGTCTGAGATCACGCCTGACGTAATTTCAAATTGACAAAATACTAAATAATAATTCACCTCGTTGTATTCATTCCTCAGCAGTTAGAGTATTAGCTCTTTCCAGCGTATTTTCAATTTAAAATATAATTAATATTGGTGAATTTAAATATTCTTCATATTTGTTGTGGTACAGAGTATCTAATTACTAGTTTAACGGACTTTTATTTAAGGACTTAAATTAGAGTTGATTAGCCGAACGTGAAGGATGTATTTAGCACCTCATATGTTCTAATAATCAAATAGATGTATATATAATTGGATAATTCTATACCAGTTGAACGTAGTGATGAGCCGAATTGCAACGACATTGTCATTTATGAAAAAAGAAGAGCTGTCGATAATATAAAAAAAATATATGTTGACAATTGATTCAACAAGAGTGCAAGAATAGTGATATATTAATTATCGAATCGAGATGAGTATCTTTTGCTAGAATGAGTATATTATTCTAAAATTATAATTGCAAAAAGAATTGTATATACATGAATAGAGCTTTGATTTGATCCATCGAAAAAAGGGTGGAAACTAAACTGAGATTGCTAAATGACAAATCACGCTGATCGTAGGACTTTTGCGGTCCTTCGTGGCATTTCTTTTTTTTTTTTAACCATTTTTTTCTAGGATATTGTAGATTATAATTACTTTATCTTAATCTTCATTTATATAATACATATTCGTTATACTAGACATTAATATGATATATGTTCTTCGTACTAATTGATATGTAACTTTTAGTTTCATGATCATCGAAAGATAAATACATTCCATTCTGTCCATATGATAGTATATAATATATAAAGGATCAATAAAAAATATATACTTTTTTCAAATTGTGACGTTTATATTTACAATTCTCGTCACCCTATACTAGATTTCTTTATGCCTTGAAAATGCAGCTTTTTACATTTTTTTCTTTTTATTTCTCCACAATATGTCGGAAAAGTCTAAAAGTCTTTTCACCGTCGATACTAATCGTCATTCTGGCACGAACATCGCATCGTGGCCGGAATGGAAGGATTCCGACTTGAACGACGAGAAATGGGGATTTCCCAAAGACGGTCCCGATGGATTATTTCTGGATGCAGAGCGTGTCGCAATGCCACAGTCCTTAAAACCTGTCCACTGGATACGAGCGAAAGATTTGAAATATTTAACTGTACTGCCACTGTTTTAATCATGTATTTATTATAGTTAATGAATATTAATTAATTAATATGTTATTAAATTAAGCTAACAGTAATACACATGATTTATGTTGCATTAATATACTGTTTATATATAAATGTGAAAACAGAAATATCTCTTCAGGCTCCTCCAACGGTATACCTGACAGCGGTGGAATATCCCGATTTGATTACGAACAATAAGCATTTGATGCACAGCGAAGTATTTCTTTAGCTATCGACATAAAATTGAGCGGCTTGCAAATTGCTGCAGAGCGCTATTCAAGAGCAATGTTATTCATAATGATAATTTCCAGTTTGTGAGATGGTTTATATCTGCGCTGATAAACTTGCAATATTGCGGCCGAAAGGGTTTGGAAATCGGCGGGGAGGGCTCGAATTTCATCTGGACCGATCGCCATAGTCCCTGGTATGGTTGGATGCACGTGTATTCTATGAACAAAGCTGGAAAAGGCGTCCAGCATCGACCCGTGATAAATCCAAACGGTGGATATGACATTCAACTGGCAATATTTTTGACGATTTACATAGAAATTTTCTAAATCTTTTTGCACATTGTTAAATCTCAAATTCGAAGTATAAAATAAATCTGTTAGCTTCTATATACCTAGCATGTCGCTTCAATCATTTGCGGTCCCATCAGATTGACAATGAATACCTTCTAGGAAAATATATCATAAGATTACATTGCATGGGATGCTGGCGTCGCATCCTGGTGGACGACATGATTCCCGTGGATAAAAATGATAAACCTCTTTTACCGTGCACGTCCAACAACTACGAACTATGGCCGATGCTTCTCGCCAAAGCATTGCTCAAAATTGCCTCGTTATCTTGGACCAGACACCGCGAGATCGTCGACTTTCATCCGATCGCTTGTCTCACAGGTGGACATTACGTCCACTTTTTTATTCTATCATTTTGTTTTTCATAAAGTAATGTAATTACTTTAGAGAAAATCTCTTTCTTTAAATTTTATTAATTTCCAACGACTTGTCTCGGAATCCACAATTAATAAATCATCATGATTGACCTTGTTGTACCAAAAGAGATTTTATATTAATATAAATTTTAATAATAATAGGCTGGACCTGTTTGACAATGAACGTCACGCATCTAACATTGCAAGACAAATGGGACTTCCTAACAAAATATTCGCAACGTTTCGAGTGTACACCGCAAACCGGAAACGATTTTGTTCCAGGTGTGTCCATCGAATGTACGTGTCCACAACAGTCTAATTAGCGCTCCTTCGATTACCGTGTTTCTTTATTCCCGTCTGTGTTTCCGGGTAGAAAGCTCCGCAGATTCAACCGACGGAACAAGAAAATTCAGAGAAACCTCACAGCCTCTCGTTGCCGAAACTGAGAAACCTCGACCGATCGCGCTGTTCTTTCTTTTGAGCGACACGCGAGCACTCGGAAGCGATGCGGTGCCCGGTCTATCGCCCTGTTGGGATCACGTAATCCACATCGTCCAATCGCGCGATATTCCTCTAGATCCTAAAGATGTAAGAGTATCAAGTCTCAATTCAATGATTATTTTTTTAATAGCTATCGCGGCGCGATAATTCATTGCGTATAAAAATAAGGAAAAAATAAAATTATGGAAAGAAGTAGAAAAAAATTACTAAAATTCCAAATAGCTCAAAAATATATAACGCACGTAAAAAAAATCGAAAGAGTATTAAAAGTATAAGGATATCTCTTAAATGTTTCTAAATCGATCTGTTTAGACTCATTTTTCTTTTTTGTAATTAGCTTCAATTTAAATTATCTTCCAAGGTAAAGCCGCCATTAGCGAATTGGAAGTTTCACCGCTGGCTAAAGTGGGCCGTTTCAAACAATGTGATCGATCCTGCCGACTATTTCGTACCGATTCGTTACTTGAGAGTGATCAGTCCTCTCAAGGAGTGCAACGGGAGCGTTGTTAGCAATAAAAGTAACGTTGTAGGAAACTCGATCTCTTCGAGTGAGATCGAGCGGCCCGATAAATTCGCCCGGAGAAGAACGAGATCTCAGAGACTATCAGACTTGCCCACAGACTTGTCGAAGGAAGAAGCAACGGAAAATGTCAGTCGATGGATTGACTTCAATAAGATGGCTTCATACATAACGGAGGTGCATCTGTTTTATAAGCTGGAGCACTTTCAATGCTCGATTCAAGTATCAGGCGACGTAAAAATAGCCAGTGTGAATCATAAAGCGGAAGTAGCAAAGGCTGGTTCAAAGGAAATCGGAAAGGAGAAAGCAGGTATTTCGATTTTTATACAGAATTCTAAAAAAAAAGCAATACATGTTCTCAATTAAAAGAAAAATAATCCATAAATTTTTCTTCTTTTATTTTAAAGTTAATTTAAATATATAATGTTAGCGCACATTGATGATTAATGCCAGAAATAGATTAATGTCTATTTCTACCAATGCAGATTAACTTTAAACTCGGTTAAATTTCTATCTTTCTATCTTTTTTTAGTCCTAAGAATTAGACAAAAATGAAAAGTAAGTTAAACCGAGATTAAATTAAGTTAATCTGTATTGGTAGAAATGGACATAAGTCTTTTTCTATAAACGAAATGACACAATGAGATTTCAATCTCCAGTCTTCTCAAATTTTTTTTCGGTTTGAAAATTTTACAGACACTTACAACATTGGCAAGATTTTCAAATCCAAATACAAACCTCTGTATTTATTCTGCGATTCTCCAAGGAAGAAATTCTTTTTGGTTAATCTTTGCGCCGCATTGAAGAAGAATATCGATGTGCACAAAAAAGACTATTTGATCCTCGAAAAATACAACTGGTTCTTCGTATCGGATTCGTCGGATCAATCAATAACTATTTCTACAACCGGCAACAAGTCGACCATTGTGGAACTGGAAGCTGGCAGGCAACTTCTGCGGATTCACAGCCGCTCGGATTCTAGTCTAACGATCATTTCTTCGGACACGGATTTCCACCTTGGAGATCGAGCGACTGTGCAACAGCTGATGACCACAGAATCCGAAAGAATCAAGCAAATGACAAAAATAATTAGCGACAATCTCTGCAAAGCTTATCGATCGTTCGGAACAAAAGAATACCCAGCGATGCTGGAAAATTTTTATCAAAGCTACATGCCCAACTTGCAGTTTACTTCTTCAAGAGAAAATAAGAATCTTCGAATGTTGATACATAATTTCTTCATAGAAGAACAAGTTCGTTTGATCAAGGAGCTTGTCCCCGATGAAGAACTCGAAGATATTCTTTACTCTTTAAGGGTATTTTTCCTAAATCCGCATATTAGATCAGAATCTTTTGATTTCATAACAAAACGAAAGACTCTTCAAGATCCTACGATAAAAGAAACTTCGAAAATGTGGTTTCTCACATTACGCAGCAATGGAACCGACTACGAACAAGCAGCGACGACGATTCAATCTTTTCTCAAGATGGTTGTCGTAAAGGGATACAAACAACTTCACAATCCCGATCATGCCTTGCATACGCAGATTCGCGAGCGGCTACTGAAAATATCCAACCTATTTGACTCATCTCTCGCAAGCCAGTTACTGAGGAACGTTATCAATCGTCATGGCAGCCTGCGTGATCTGTATCCTTGGTCTGAAGACTTCATACACGTTCTGAATATTCAGGAATTCGGAGAAGTCCTGGGAAACGTCAGGCACGAACAGTGGTTCCCGATCGTCAGACTCATCATGAGCCCTAAGCCCGAGGAGCCTAAGGAGAGAGTTCTCACGATTTTTGAATTGCTAATCGATCTCCCTCGTTTCACTCTGCGTGTCTTCAACAATCAAAATGGACGAGAGCTGCCGCGTCTCGTGAACAACGTGATTCCAGCTTATTACGAGTACCTTCCGGACGGTTACACGCTGTTCGCTTACGGCTGGAGCGACAGGCGGCACTTTAAAGAGCTCGAATGGACGATTCGCGTGATTACGGTGAAAGGTGATCCAATGTTCTATCAACTGGGTGAGCGGCGGCCTTTGTCCTCGGAGACCAAACCACCCAAGCTGATGGTCGACGAATTAGTTGGTACATACATCCCGAACGCGAGAAGCTGTATTTCGCGATGGATACTGCGGACGTCTTCGGAGAGAAGCGTCATTTCGATAAGGTTAACAACTTCCTACAATCTGACAGAGATCCGAATCAAAGTCATCGATGAAAACGGCAATATTTTGGTTGACGTGAATGGCGGTTCGACTGTCTTGCTGCCCTTAGTGAACTTGAAGCATAGTGCTGTAAACGATGATTACAAGACCGAAAATAAAAATCAAGACATTAACAAAGACTTCAAAAATACAAGAAAGAAGAAAAGTTTGTATTACATAGAGGCCTACGTGCTCAACAACAGTTGGCCCCTCACAGATGACGAGTGGACGGTTGCGAGCCAAGCGAAGGCGAAGAGTGCAATAGATATCAAAACAAAGATACAATCCGGAAATAAAACATCATCAAGATCTAGTGTGTCGACGACGAGGAAAAACATGAAACAATTCGCGAGTGATGACCAAGCCTTGGAATCACCATATTGGATTCTTCAGGTTGTTAGTGATGCTCGGGATGACGCAGAGGTACAAGTGATTCGTCCAATTTAACGAAAGAAATTATATTATATATTTTGTAAAAAAATAATTGATATTCCGCACATCCTAAAATTTTAATTTCTCTGAACCCTCCCGTATTTTTTAATTCTTTTTGGAAAATTGATTTGTATAAAATATTTGTTTGATCTGTTTTTCATTGAAATTTATATGTTCGTTAGATCTATCAAGACAAGAGCAGAGAGCAAGAAATAGTATTGTTGAAAGAATCCTGGTGGTCGAAGGACCCAAATCGACTCGAATATGGAAAGAGTTTGAGAGAAGCCTTTCTGAGTGCACACACCTCGAAAGTTGAACCTGATGCGTCTTCGAATCAGAAGCAGCTGAAATTAATAGAAGACGAAGACACAACGTTCTGTTTGTCGCACGAAAGGCAATATAGAACTCTGAAGCCACCAGAATCTCACCATTTGTCTGCTTTAGATCTGACAAAGTACATAAGAAAAGACGAGATCACGAAGCATCGGATAAAAACGAAGAGCGACGATGAAATATTAAAGAATCAATATACCGCTTTCGTCATCGACAGTCAAATGAATTATTCCAATTACTTGGAGAACTTGGGTAAGCTGATGAACAAGCAACTGCAAAAATACGTAAAGAACTTCGAGAAGAAGGAAGAAAATTTCTTACAGAGAAGAACTCTCGTGGACGTTGCTTATGAAACAAGAAAGATCTACATTAATAGTTTGAGAGCCGAGAAAGCGAAAATTAAAGCGAAAGGAAAGAAAGATTAAGAAGATTCTATTTTACAAAATAATTCATCTGATAATTAATTTTATTACTTTTACGTTTATGAACATTGTGATTCAATAATTATAAGTAATACATTTACAACTGACAGAACTTAAATTTAAATAATATAAAATATAATAACAAATAAATAAATAATATAGGATACAACGAATTATTGATTGTAATAATAAATAGAAATATGCCGGCAAAAGCCGTACGAAATGCTATTTCAGTAGCCGCTACTTCAAGAGCGCTGTTCACTTGAAAGGCACACTTGCTTCGCGTTGATGACTGTCCACGATCCAACTTTTAATGACGCCTCTCTGGCCGTCCAAGAAAGAAATAACGGCGATTCGTCCCGCCCATTTTTCATCCGGGACCAGTCCACGGTCTAGCAGGATTATTATGAAACTGCGAGAGGAGACCGTCTATGGGAGAGGGTGCTCCGAGACGTACAGTCGGCGCGATAAACGGCTTCGAGTACTGGCGACGTACTTGTCCACGAAAATATCATCGTCGTTCTTCTCTAATCGATAAATCGATAAACAGAACCATTTCTTATTTCAATACCAAACTGACTACAAATTTCAATTTTAATTTTGATTTCCATTGTTAACGTTATCTTCAAGATTTATTTTGATTAATTGCGATCTGATCTTCAATTTTTATCTCAATTTAATTTCATTTTTTACATTTTAGGGGAACCGCGTCTCTCGTCTACTGTAATTCTTTCATTCGAATCAGTTCCAGTTCAAACATTGAGACAAATCGAACTCGTCTATTGTATACACTATACGCAGTAACAGCTTACACGCTGATTGCAGGTGCAGCTGCTACTGCATTCAGGATCGGCGTCAGCTCAGCTAGTAATCACTGTCGATCATGTTTGTGTTAGACGATCTTGTCTGTCGCGCAGCGAATTACAATTACGGCGTATCGCTGCATCATGCACAAGTGTGTACGTACTCGCGGTGAATACTGTATCTGGGTATTTAACCTCAGAACGCATAAATTGAGAATCGATTTGATTCTAATGCTATTTCAAACGTTGTATAATTTTTTCAAAACAGAGAAAGGAGATTAATAACGAAATTCATCATAATGCAATAAAAATCCAAAAATTCTTCCAACATAATTCCAATTTAAAGCTTAGTTAATAATTAACAAATAAATATATTTATTTATTTATTTATTACATATGTAAATAATTAAACATAACATGTCATATAAATGAAAACATATATCTCTTATAAATTTATATGTACATTTATAATATATATATAATACAAAATAAAATATAAAATAAATATAATTTTTTTATTTAACAAAAAAAATGTAAAATTATGCGAATCAAGGGTCGTATGACGCTGACAATAGATGCCGTACATCCAGTGTCTGTGGATACCGAGTTGTTGCTGATCAAGCGACACTACAAGCTAAACCCACGTGTGAGCGATACGCACCCATCGCTCCGCGAGAGACGACCTCGCCAACGACAGTCCTCGTCGATGCAGAATGCGTGGATGAGGAGGCGGATTTTACCACGCGGTTCTCCGGCGTTTTATCGGGGATCTCGCGGCCTCTCAACTCGCGCGAGTCGACTCAGCATACTGAGTTGCGCTCGAATACGCTTTACGCGTCCCCATTAGCCGCGCATCTCAGTTCGCTCTCCCGGTTTCTAGCTTCGTCGCTGCGTTCCCACCCGCATATCATTAGACCCCCGACCTCAAGGATTCTGAACAGCCGCGCTAAACGTCACTGACAATGATGATTACGTAATACCGACGAAAAGGATCAACAGATGCACATTTCACGGTTCTTGATTTCATTAAAAATTGTAACATATTGAGGACTGTATTATTAAATATTAAAATATTAAATATTAAAATGAATTAAACTGGATTCAAATATAGTAATAATTTAATAATTTCTAAATTAAACATATGTTGCGTATATATTACACTTCTAAATTATAATTTATAGTTCTAAT
This sequence comes from Tetramorium simillimum, assembly GCA_011636635.1. Lineage (NCBI taxonomy): Eukaryota > Metazoa > Arthropoda > Insecta > Hymenoptera > Formicidae > Tetramorium > Tetramorium simillimum. The sequence goes on along the minus strand of VBVQ01000253.1, from coordinate 36,321 downwards.
AATGTGATACGCTATTTAAAGTATATTATTAAAAACTGCAATTTTACATTATAATATATAATATTTTTAATGTATTATTTAAATTTATAATTTAAGTTTATATACATGCTATATATAAATTATTGCGTGACCTATTTGAACGGACTCCGGAAATGTCGGCCTATTTCTGAATTCGGTCCAGTGACCCAAAGGTCAATGTCACCCGGATTTCTCAATCAAAGTTGCAACCTCATTCGATAACGCTGAATGAAACATGCGCAATTGTGAAAGAATGTCCAACATTAATGAGAAAATCACGAAAATTGTGAAAGCTCATTCAATATTAATCAGGAAATTACGAAAATGTGAGTAATGCTCGGGATATCTTAAGTGAATCAAGACCGCTCCTTTATTACATAATTATTCCTGATGTAACCACATGCGCACAGTATGACAGATTACATAAGAAACAATGGAATATAATTACCCGAAGAAATATAATCACTGGAAAATTAACAATTCACAACGACAAAATAAATAAATGTTTTTAAGATCGTTATGATTTATTACACTGAATTGATCTGTTGGCCGATAATCAAAATTTAATTTAATATTTAATTCGTAAGTCAAAAAGAAATATTCTTATTTTACATCCCTCTTTTTTAGAGAAATTAAAATTAAACAATAATATCGAGGACAAAAATATATTTGCGTCAATTTTAGAAATAATGAAATTTTCAAGAATAAAAAAAGAGAGGGGAAAGTTATTTCCTTGACCTTTCTAAGCAAAACTCAGTTCATCGCACGATCTCATCGAGACAAATCGATGCCAATTAATAAATTGACACGAGCAAAAGAAGCTTACTCCCCTGACTTCCGCCAATTTCACGCAAATCGCATTCTTGACTGATCGATCGAGCATCGGAGCGCATCCTTTCGGAACGTATGCACGCGTGCACGCGCGCGTGTCCGTGCCTTCACACACGCATGGTGTTAACAGCTAAGTAGAAGGGGTGGGCCCGTCTTGTTGTCGTCATCATCATCGTCTTGAGAGGGAGGGGGGAACGAGATCGACACGATGTGTGGACCAGAGGAAGAGAAGCGAGACCGATACCGAGACAGAGAGCAAGAAGATAAGGATGGTTGAAGATGTTGAAGAGAAAGAAAGAGCGAAAGAGAGAGAGATAGAGCCCTCCCAGATGAGTTCTCTCCTCGAGTCCACAATCTACGGCTCCAGTCTCGCGTCGAGTCCCGTCGCGGCGCATCTTTCCGAGATCCGTCTCCCTTGGGGCCGATCGATTTCGAGCGGACCGAAAAATCGATCGCTGGTCCGCCGGAGATCGAAAGTCGCGTAGGTGTTCTTTTTATTTTCATTTCTCCCATTGGTGACGTGAATCTTGACTTGAAAACTGTACTCGCTTGTATCCTAGATATTTAAATTTTCATTTGTATTATTACTTGATAGCGCGCGAATATCGCAAAGAAACGCACAAAATAGATAAACTAAAATATAAAATAAAATTTTGCTTTAAAGGAAAGTCTGTCATAAGCTACTTTTAATTATAATATTTAGTTAATATTTACATTTTACATATTACATTTTAAAACATTTATATGATCACAGAAAAATTCGTTAAACAATTCTTTTTAATATTTTTTATCTTTAAATGACTTTTAAAGATCTTTTCTAGTCCCATTAGTTAGATAGGAAATATTGAGCACCACGTTGCCAATCGTATCATTCGCGATACGAGTCGGGGATTAGATCAAGTCGCGAATCTGAATCGGGGCTCAATTCGTAGAGTGCTGACCTAAGCAAGCGATTTTTTTAAGAATGATCTTTGATCGCGGCTGTCGGCTCGTTCACGCGTGATCGTGTCGTTGGAGATCACAACGAACACACTTAATCGCGATATGCACGATCGTCAACCAGCCCACGCGTGTGTCGCAGATCTGTTAGCGCGAATATTTGCGAGCGACTCGTGCTAGTTATGGAATTATACTAGACTGCTGTTCGTTTAAACAGGTACGTCCGAAGGAGCTTGAGATTTTTTTTAATTCGTCGCGACGATACTTTTATTTTTCGAAAAGAGGGAAATTTTTTTATAAAATATTCGCCTTTTTTAAAGTTTTCATATTATTAAGAACAAAACTTTCTTCTCGTTAAAGCGAAGAAAACTGCAACGTCTTCGAGAAAAGCGGGAGTATGAGACGAAAGAAATATTGATTGAAAAACGGATTTATGTCCTTTTAAGAGAAACATTTTTCTTCTTGTTCTTTCCTATTACGTAACCAAACGAATTTTTCTTGGAAATTCTTACTTCCTCGCAAAAAAGAAGTTCTCAATAGACTTGATAACGCCGTGGTACAGAGTTTACGAGCTCATTCGTTACGGTGGTGAAACGCTCAAAGCTAAAACACTCCGGTCGAGGTTCTATCTCAATTCATTCCGCTCGTAATAGGACATGCGAACAAGGCCTCGACTTTTTTCGCGGGAGTCGCTTAAGTTTATGGAACTTTAAAGATAGGCTTCAAAAACGCCAGTCGCGCCTTTGAGTTATGATAACGAGCTGCGCGGGTGACACGCGAATTTGCGAGACAGATTCCTTTAATTAAAACCTCCTTTTTCCCTTTTGTCTAGAAAAAAAGAAACTAAATAATTCAATCGATATCAATCTTTTCAAGAAATAAGAGATGAAAAGAAAATTAAAAATTTAACTGAAAAATAGAAAAATAGTAACGTTTTTTCTGTAATTTTTAGATCTTTATTTAAAATGAGAAATTTGCATATCTTTAGATTATTTATTTAGTTAAGAAAATATTGTAAAATCTTCAAATGTATCATAAATAAAAGGATGATATTAAAATGTTCTTTAAATGCACGTGGAATTCAGAAATAATTTTCTCTACTCCACATTAAACGTTAAAACGAATAGAAATGGATTTTAATAATGAGATAAATTATTCACCGCGGCAATGCGAATTTAATCGTAAGTTCTCGCTTCTCGCTCGCCAAAACGCAATGGTGGATATTTATATCAGAAGATAGTTGCTTCTATCTCATCGTACTAATTTGGCGCTTCCGGAAAGGCATCACAGTCACGAGCGAATTATCGCATGTTATGCTTCTCGGCGAGAATTCACGCGGTGAAATAGGGAAATAAGGACGCACAGGCACTACATGAAAATTTTCTTTCCAATTAAGCGATATATATAGGTAAAACGTCAAGTAATTCCCGAACGCCACCAACTCAAAATCAAACAAGCATCTGCGGAGCAGGACGCTGTAAAAGAGCTCTCTAAATTGTCTTTGTAGACGGTGGCATGATTGCGACGACTTGGGAAAATTCCCCGAGATCGGCCAAGGATCATGCGTGTTAGATGCGCAAATATCGACGAGACCGCGAGTTAAGAGGATAATCCAGGATAGCGTCGAGGAAGAAGTCGGATCAGAGGTAGGAAGCCGCGAGTTCCCTGCGCAGGATGGTCGCGCTGCTATTACTGACGGCCTGGATCGTCCTGGCATCTCAATTCGTCCAGGATGGGGTAGCGACGGGGCAACGTTACACCCCGAGTCCGGCCCAAGATCTGGACAATACCCTGCAATCGGTGCCACCCCTCGGGTGAGTATACGCAATACAAGTGCACTGTTAAACTCGTAGTGTCAGATTGTACTCAGTTTGAATGATTTTTAACTATTCCACGGGTCGTCACTGCTCCTACTCAATATTTCATTAATTTTGACTAAAAGGAAGGTAAAATTTTGACTAACGTGGAAGTTAAATTAGATAAATTAACAACAATTAAAAGGAAGGTAAAACTTTGACTAACATGGAAGTTAAACTAGATAAATTAACAACATATTGTAAGGTTTACTCAATATGTCGCTAATTTTATCTCATTGGTTTAGTCAAATTAACCGAATATTGAGTAGGAGCAGTGGCAACCCGTAGGAGTTTACAGCGTAACTCTAGCAGACAAATTATCATTCTAATCACAAATTTAGCACTATCAGAGGATTTATTTCGCGTGTTAATTAGAATCTCATAAAAATAGTATCACAAATCAGGAAATATATATTTATATTGCAGGATAAGATAATAATAGCAGCAACAATAATTAAAAGCGGCAAAAGATATCTCAAGTGTAATGACGAAATGTCACACACATTCCAGCGTCCTTGACGAACCACGGCCGGTCACTTAAAAAGATTAAATCGTCCCAACTGAGAACGCGAGAGGCTCTCGTAACAAGCCCGGTACTTATTCCGCCAACAGCGCGGATCTCTCTCTCGAGAATGATTCCGATGATTTCCTCGCGCGACCACCGTCCTCGTGAGTTAAATGACGCGATAACACCTAATTGGGTTATCGGAGTGTTACGTTATACGTCGGCGCGCTGAATTCTGCCTAAGTAGCGCCTATTTTTTTTCGCAACCGGGAGTCAAGTCGCGCCGATAAAGTCCTGCACTTGCGCTATTTTCGCGGCTTCGCCGGCGATGATGTTTTCGCGGCCGTGCAGATGAGATAATAAATTGGGATTAACCGCGGCGCGCATACGTCCCATCCATTGCGGTCAATTGACAGTGCTGGGCGCGTGACGGCGGAAATATTGTATTTTTCCCCGCGTGCGTGCCAAGCGCGATTTATCCAGCTTCCTTCGAAAATTTCTGGTCGCTTCCTGCGTCAGTTTGGAAGTTTCGTCGAATGATATTTAAGAAATTAGCGAGACCGCGTAAAAAAGTACGCGCACACGCATACGCCGATTTAATAAACTGAGAGAAAAATACGGCTACTTTTGGCTTCAACCATAATTTTATAATATTTCTAACACGAAATTAATTAACTACATGCATCATTACGTTAACCATAATTATCGTTAGAAATATTGTAAAATTGTGGCTGAGGCCAAAGTAATTTATATATTTTTCTCTCAGTGTAGGAATGCATTAAAAGAGGAGATTGCATGCCTGCATAATTGCGCGAATCGTCACAATTCTAATCCGCGTGGGAATATCTGCAGATCTAGTTTCATGAAATAATCTCATGGCTGGTTTCGACACTAATTTCCATTACTAATTTTATCGTTATAACATACCGTAACTGGATGGATACTAATCGCGTCCCGTCGAAGCACGTCGGACAGAAATTAATCCGCTTACGGCGCGCAAGCGACAAGTTGTGCGCCGCTATAAAATTTATTCAGTCCATTCGAACCGTTCGTTATTTGATTACAGCTTTTCCGGCATGAAAGCGATATATTTGCGATTTAATTTGCATTGATTTTGCCATGTGACACAGCAGCCTTTAGAAATTATAATCGTGCGCCAGCGGAGTCGGAATATGAATAAGCTCGCTACATTATCTTTACGTTTAGAGGAATACAAATGATAAATGACAAAGTTCAACGATTGTAGGGCACTCGTTATCTGTAGTTCGCTGATTACGCTGTTTTACGATCCTTCGCGTGTTCGTTGAGGCGCGACAAACATCGTCCCATTTCGGTTCTCGCGCACCTTCTCTCGCCAGTGTAAGGAAAGTTTGAGCTCACATGTTCACAGCTCTCGTATTTTATGGCATATTTCGGATGCCAGCGATTAAAATTCGAGCGGACGCCAGCGATGAAATGACGATACGGATGGAGGTCCCCATCGGAATTGTAGCTAATTGACGTTATGGTATTAAGAACGCTCTTAAACGTCGCCGATTAAGTAACGCTACCTAAACAATGCTTTTAATTGCCTCTGACAGAGCACCCGTTAATACATCTACATTAGCGAGGAGCTCGTTTAACCCTTCCGGTCGCGTGAGGTCCCCTTTGTCGGTACGCTCAGTCGCGGTTTAAATTGTCTGGAAATTAAAAAGATATTTTTTCATTGATACTTTATAGCTTTTTAATTTAAGTTCTCGTTGCTCTTAATAATTCACAGCTTTGTTACTAATTTGCACTTTGATCTGTAAATAAATCAAAATACTTGTAACTCTCGTAATTTGAAACGATCAATTTGAATGACCCAAAATACTTGAAGATTTGTTCCCATTGATATTTTCTACACTGATAGAAAAATATAGTTATTTTTGGCCTCAACCATAATTTTATAATATTTCTAACAATAAATATGATTAATTTAACTATACGCATCATTATGTTTCAAATATTATAAAATATAGTTTTGCGCCTTGCATTTAAAACGCGGATTCATCTCGCGTAAAACGATCCACTCGACGAGACGCGAAATTGGATTGGAAAATCCGAATATTACGATAAAACCGCAAGGTACTGGTTCGGAAAGCATGCCAACTTTTATCGACGAGCCAGGCACTTCCCGCTCTTCCGAGTGCGAGTTGCGCGGGCAACCGCATTATCCGGTTAATATCCGCCGCGCGTCTCCACGTTAATTAATTAACGCAGCCCGCAGAGTGGAATGCGGGCGTGATAAGCGCGCGAGGCGCGCTCCTGGAATACGAAGTGCATATTTCGCGCGGCACCGCGGCGGTTTTTTATCGGGCGCCGCGCCGCGAGAGATGACCGTCATCCGGTGCGCGGCGTCTATGAGCGTATTGTGCCTGGGCGATTCGTCATTCCGCCGAATGATGAACGATGCCCTCGCGCGCAGCCCCGACGCGGCCGTCCGTCGTCGTCCCGATCGTCACCGATAACGCCGTGGTAGCCGCGCGAATGATCGACCGCGTAATCCGCGAAAAAGAAGACCCCAGGATGGACGCGCTGGTGCGCGACCGGCGGAGAAATATCGCCGGGCATTATAATAATGGAACAATGCTATCGGAGATAACATTTACCGTGGCGAATCTGAAGCCTCCATCTATTCTTCCCACCCTGTCCCCCCCTCCCCCTTTTTCTTTTAAACGTCGCTCGATTTTTATATATGCACGTAACACGAGGTACGCACGTACGTTCTCAGACGCGGGCGTTTCGAGATTGAAATCCGCAGATAAGCGCACCTCGGGCGCGCGTTGCACATCATTTACACGATCCGCCGGTGGACAGATCGGAGAGCGCCAACGTTGCTCGCGTTTAATGGGGACAACGCGAGAAATAGGATACAGGGTCGGTTTTAAAGTCTAACGGGATCGCCACTTAAAATTATCCACGGTTAGTTCCAACTACTTAGACTGATTTAAGCCGCGTATTACGCGACGCCGGCGGCAGGAAGTGAAGAGGCAACTCCTAGGGATGTAAAGACGGTTAGCATTAGAGCCGCTATCGCAACCTTTAGCGCAACTTCGTGACGAGGGGCCGTTCATACTTTATCGATGCCTATTAACCATTTCAAAAGAGAAGAGAGAAAAGATACGAAGAAAACGGTATTAAATAAATTAATAAACTGCAATCTCCAATAAATGATCGACATATCGACTTGAATTTCTTCAGCTTCGAGATTTATTTTTACACTTTTTAGACTTATCGTCTTTTTGTTTTCTTCTTTCGTAGCGTACTCGTTGCATTTTATTTGAGATATTCATGTTCGAACGTCTGAAAGCTAATCCTAATCCTCGAGAAAATTTTGTTACGAGTGTACAGGAAGCGATGTCGAAGTAATGAAGCTGTCAGCAACCGAAGGTTGTTAAACCTAACCGACGTGTAATGATAAGAAGCACGTCACGCATCGAGCTGTTTTTCTGTCGCTCATCGCGCCGACTAATTTTGATTTGGAGCGTAATCTAAGATCGTTACTGTCCGCGCGATCGTGGCGCAATAATTTCCGACATGAGGAGACAAATGATTACGGCGTGCCACGGCTGCCGGGACCGCCGAGATGCCGCGGGCGAAGTTCCACAGGTACCCGGAAGTATTCCGGGGTATCGAAGTTTCGCGGTGCTAGCTCAAAGGCTTCGAGGTCTCAGCGAAGCGTCGCTCGACGGGACGAGGCTTAGGCTCGCGATACCGGTGACCCGAAGTCTTCTCGCGCGATGTAATTGCTGTCGCAATACTGTGCGGCGCGACCAATTGCACTTGTGACACTGCGCTCGTTTAGAGGAGACCGCAAACAATTGCGGACCCCGAGCCGTGCTTTTTGCAACCCTCGCGAAACGCTATTGTTTGTTTGCCCTTAATCGCGATGGGAAAGCGACTGCTTTTGATCGCCTTAATTATAATGGCCCGCAATTCGCGCCATTCGTTTCGAGGCTATTGTAGTTTCCAATTGGACACTCTCGCGAGCAGTTAATCGCCCACATTAATTAGGTCTATGTTAGTCATTTATACGGTTCCATTAATACACTATCAATTCATTATAGGTGATAAAATTAATAAATATTATTCGCTTTATGAAAAATGCTGAAAATATTAATATTTAATGAAGTTGACGAGATTTGGATAGTTCCGAAGAAAATGATAATATGAACATCCATGACTTAAAGAAATCTGTAAGAAATAAATTCAAATAAAATTCTAAAAAGTTCTTAAAATGTTAAAATTATTTAAAATTATAAAAAAAAACGAGGAAAGCGTCGGGAAAATAAGATTTGCGTTTCCGCGAGGGAGATGAGCGCGAAGAGATCTTTAAATAAAGATATCAGCCGATGAACATACGTTGCGCATTGATTTCAGGGCTCGTTAGGACACGCTATCATTACAGGCGGGTGTTAAAATTACACCCTGCCGACACGGTTAACGGCGCGCCACGTGTTGATCGGCGTGATCGATACAAGTTCGTCGGTGGACCAATCTCCCAAGGAGGCATCCATTTACATACAGATTGGATTAAAGCTTTCGGCTAGGGTGGTGATGATCGGGCCGCGTCCTCGTAATTCCGCCGCCAATTATCGTTATTATTATTATTACCACTCGAGCGCGGGCCTCGCTATAATTTTCCAATTAACGACGCGTATCAAAGTTAGTCATCTCGTCGATTTCGAACGTTTGCCATAATGACAACCGGCGTTTTAACGGGATTTTATCGTCGTCGTGGCAACGATAATAAGAGTGAAATACGAAGGGAGACGGACTCGAGCGCACGGGGTGTTCGAGAGAGACAGATTTACTCTTAAACCCGAGCCCGAGCTCTTTTTACGGCGCCAAATTACCCAAATGGCGGCGGACTTTTCTTTTTCCGTGTTAGGTGCGCGCTCGGGATCGTTCACCGGCGTAATCGCGTGTAAACATCCGTCAGGTATAACACCCCGAGCAGTTAGTGGGCCACTGTTTGAGCAAGATTGCTTCATCACGCGCGCTGCGCACGCACGTTTAAATATCGCCTTACGAGGCCTCCGCCCGCGAAGACGATACGCGCCAGGCGTGTAACGCGTATGTCAGAAGTCACGGAGGAGATATACGAAAAGGAAGAGCGCGAGACACGCGAGTGCATTAATCTCCCCTCGCGCGAGAGGAGGAAACGAGAAACCAGCGCGGGACCAGTTGCCGCTGACGCTCGAAGGGCACGCGAGGGAATGCAAAAGGCCGGCCGTTGCAGCGGCGCGATCTCGGGGGATCTTAAATTTTATTTATCTCGCGGAATCTCGGATTTTATCTCCGCGGAACGTCCAGGCGCTATAAAATTCTGGAGGAAATTCCTTCCGAGAGGAGGAATCGTCGAATCGACGGAGCCCCTGGGGGGTTCAAAGCCCTTCGCGGGATCCCGCAGCCCTATAAACCGTGTTAGATTACGATCGCGTTATCGCCGCGCGATAAAAAAAAATGGCGTGACGCGAGAAAGCCGGCTGATGCTCTAGCGTTTGCGATTGCGGCGTCGAGGGGCCTAAGTGGCGGCGTTTAAAGCTGGCCGCGGTTAGGAGGCAGCTGACGTTAATTACGAGGCGCCAGATGTGAATGGCCGCCTTGTTCCGAGGTGGCACTCCGGCTCTCTTCCCATTCTTCCTTTACTTCTTCCCCCATCTCTCTCCCTCTTTCTCTTTTTCCGCTCCTCTCTTCTTGCGCGTGCCACGGAAACGCCGCGTTTCCGCCTGCGGCCTCTTCAAGTTGGCGCCACGGAGAACGACCTATGACTCACGTGATTAATCTCTGCTTCCATAACTTCGGAAACTGATGAGGAAACTGCTTGCGATTCGAGAAAATTCGTCAATTTTGAAAAGATATTTTTAAAAAGTTGGAAAGGATGTTACGCAACAACAGTCGTCTGCGATAAGATAATTGTACAATTTACAAGTCTTATGTAATTATCAATCTATTTGATTATAGGCGCATTTAGATGCATAATATGTGATACTATTTTGTTATTTCTGTTAAAAATAGTATAGTCCGATCTCTATCTTAAATTTTTTCGTTATGTTTATTCAACTTTATTCATTATAATTTAAATTTATTTACAATATGCACATTTAATATATTTCTTTATAATATTTTATATAATTCGAATGTTTAAATTTCATATTATCATTTTCTTTAAAAATAATTATTCTTCAATCTCGAATGTAAACTTATAATTAAACATTAATATATTTTCTTAATAATCGAGTGATTTACATATTATTTTTTATAAAATCATGAAAATGTGTAAATATTTCAGAAACTGAAAAATCGTGTTAAAATTTCTTCTAGACCGAATGTATGCAGATCGAGGCACAAAAATTATTGCTGTCCGGGATGGTCAAAGAAACTGGAAACAGGTCTATGCGTCATTCGTAAGTAAAAGCATTGATAAAATTTTACTAAAACATTATTTTACTAAACTTTACAAATAATATACGTATTATATAATTATTTTTGAGAATAATGATGGCGAGATACAATGTCAAAACATGAAAAAACTAATTGTAAAATTAAAATTATATAAAAAAATTAAAAGTTTTACTTATAAACTAAATTCAAAAGGCAAACATTCTTTTATTCTTACTGAAAAAAAGTAGAATTTAAAATACATAGCAGACCTATATCCTTACAATCCTAACGCAATCAGACCTCCCGCGAGATATTCGTGGAATGGAAAGCGGTTATTAATATCGGATGAGAGGAACCACCTATCATTACCGATATTGCCCAGGAATGATAACGATCGAAGCAATTACATAACGGACAAATGGGCATTTATGCGACACGAACGGTCGCCTCGAATAAAACTGGTTTAATGACCTGTTATGCGCTTCCTGTTGATCGCATTGTCTGGTAATGTGGCCGCACTTCGCTTGTGTCGGCTGTATTCCGGTCCTCACAATTTCCGGGTGTCTGACAATGTTGCTCTCAGTGTAATTATTAATTCACAATGTTTTACGTTGTTCCGGAAGGGTTTTCCCGTCTTCCAATTAAAATTATAATTATTATAATTATTATAAATGTATCATTAAAACAAATTTATTAGAACTTAATAAGTATAGCAATAAAATAAAATGTGGCGCATACTCTCTTTGTTGTCTATGTAAAAAAGTAATTAATCAATTTATCCGCGAAGCGCGCGCGCCGCGCTCTATAGTTCGTTACAGAATCACCAAAGGATTAGGTGCATGATTATAGTATTAAAATAATCCTGAGACATTGTACTTGAAAATACTTGAAAATATCACGATTCGAGTTTAGTGCTAGCTGCAAAGTGTCTTAAAAATTATAAAACAATCTGAATTTTCGGCTTTTAATAAAAAGAAAGTTATAATGACGTCAAGACTCGAGAGATATTTTGAAATTTAAATTAAGCTTAAATTTTTAATATTGTTTGTTCTATTTTAGCGATTTGCGCACGACGCTGTGGTCTTCTTGGAAGATGCATAAGGCCCAATACCTGTTTGTGCGAGGGCGGTGTTGTCGCTTCTTCTTGTGGCAATGGTCAAAGCAAAGGTGAGGCATTACCGGATGTTCTCCAATCTTCCGGACCAATCTTTATATAAAATTATTACTCTTTGAGAGTTTTTTAAAACAACGGTGGAAAATAAAGTGTTAAAAAAAATAAAATCTATTACTTAACGAACAGTCATCACCCACGAGACCGGAAATGGCGGCGATCGTGGCGAGAGCGGCAGATGTAGGGTTCATTGTATAAACGGAAATTGCGTCGACGGCCGATGCCAATGTCGCAGCGGATACCAGGGAGAATTTTGCAACGAACGTAAGTGGAATTAGCGTCACGTAAGATAATTATATATATCGAAAAGGAAAAGAGAAATAAAGAATATTTTCGTAAAAATTACTAATTGAAAATTATTTTTTAATTAGCAATTTGTCGCGAGCCCTGCTTGAATCAAGGAAGATGCATCGGCCCAGATCGTTGCGCCTGCATCTACGGTTACACCGGGAGACGTTGCGAAACCGATTACAGGTAAGATATAAAATATACCTCCGTATGCTCCGTAGTTTGTCAAATTAATTTCACAATGTAACGTTCCAGGACCGGACCCTGCTTCACCAAAGTAAACAACGGCCAGTGCCTGGCGAGCCTTCAAGGAGTAGTTTGCACGCGACAGTTGTGCTGCGCCACCGTGGGCAAGGGCTGGGGCCACCCCTGCGAGAGGTGTCCAGCCAGATTGGATTGCGAACTAGGCTATTTAAAGACCAGCCAGGGTCAATGCGTCGGTACGTCATGTTAACTTCTTAAACTTGTAACTTTTGACATATAATGCGTTATAAAACGTTTATTCAGAAATTTTAAAGTTAATTATTAATTCATGAATTATATCCGTATTAAAATATAAAACGATTAATGAAAAAACTTTCTTATGTGACTTTCACGATGTTTTTAGATATCAACGAGTGCGAAGCGATCCCCGGGCTTTGCGAGGGCGGAAAGTGCCTGAACACACCGGGCTCGTTCTCCTGCGAGTGCCCCGAAGGACAGGCGAGAGATCCCGAGACCAACGAGTGCAAGGACAAGGACGAGTGCCAGGAGGAAGGCATCTGCATGGACGGCCGATGCATAAACACGCACGGCAGTTATTACTGCCACTGCAATCCGGGATTCATACAGAGCCAGGATCGCAAATTCTGCATCGGTGACTAAATATTGTTATCACGAGAGAACCAATATCACGATTAAACATAATAAAAATTCTGTCAAAATGTTTGATTATCTCTGATATTATTTTTTTGAATTGTTTTATTCTTTTAAGAATAAAATTTAGAAATTTCTTGTCTTAAATTCTCTCACATCTTCTTAATTCTTGATCTGTTAATTATTGTTTATTAGACGGCAGACAGGGATTGTGTTATACAGCAGTGAACCGTAACGGAGTGTGCAGGAATCGACTTGCGATGCGATTGAGTAAAAAGGATTGTTGCTGCGGCAAGAATATGGGCCGAGGATGGGGCGATGAATGCTTTATCTGTCCTAATCCTGGCAGTGGTATGTACATATTTCTAGAAAGGAAGATCACGAGAAACGATATATCTTCAGTCATTCTTACATTTTCGTAATTTTTTACATTGTACGATTTAATTTAATTTTATTATTGTGTCAAATTAAAATCGACTTCATCGATTTGCGGAATTTTGATCACAAATAGCTTTGAGGGAGTTGCAGAAAAATCTATTCATTGAAGAGGCACGCGAGACAAAATTGAAAACAGTTAGATCTGCATAATTCGCGAAAAATCGACTAGATAAAAGTGAGCGACTACGGCGGCTGACAATTCTACAGGATCCACGTTATTACTCAATTGTAGACGATTACGACAGGCTTTGCTCGCAAACGCAGTCGATCACCGAGGTGAACGAGTGCGCGCTACGGCCGGACATCTGCGGCGACGGGAAGTGCATCGACACCAAGGAGGGCTACGAGTGCGAGTGCTATCCGGGTTTCACGAGAAAGCCCGGCGGTAGATGCGAGGACGTGGACGAGTGCCAGTTGGATTACTGTCAGGGCGGTATCTGTCGCAATTATCCCGGCAGCTTCGCCTGCGATTGCCCACCTGGCTTCGTCGTTTCCGGCGAGGGCAGATACTGCACCGGTAAAACCATTTTTTTTTTCCGATGAAGTAATGGTATTGAAATAACGCTATTGATAATGATAAAGTGACGATAACAGTTTCGTTAAAAAATATTTTATAAATAATTTAATAAAATCAGTAATAGTTTATATACACAGTCTGATGTGAGTAAATATCTTTTCAGATCACGACGAGTGCCAAGACACAGGCATGTGCACCAACGGACGTTGCATCAACATGAACGGATCCTTCAATTGCAAATGCAATGATGGTTACACGCTGTCGCCAACGAGGAATACCTGCATTGGTGGGGAACATGAAGAATAAATATTATATTACATTATATAAGAGATAATTCTCAAGAATCAGATGTTTTCAGAAGCTAAAAGATATTTTATTTTGATTTATCAATTCTTAAATTTGTAGAAAATAAATAACTACAAATTAAAACAATAATTAATAAAAAGAAGATATTTTCGAAATAATGTAAGGAATAGTTGCGCGATAATTCGTTCGAATTTTTTTTCTTTTTTTTTAGATATCAACGAGTGTGTAGAAAATCCGAGGATCTGTTTGAACGGTCGCTGCGAGAACACGCCAGGATCCTATCATTGCATCTGTCAATCAGGCTTCACTCCTTCAAGGGACAACACGTTCTGCGTGGACATGGACGAATGCTCCACCAGTGGGATGTGCGAGAATGGCAAGTGCGTCAACATGGAAGGCTCCTTCAAGTGCGTGTGCGACTCCGGCTTCAGGATCGGTCCCGACCTAAGCCACTGCATCGGTATTGATTTCATTAAATAATTGACAACTTCGACAATAAAGTTTTAGATTTTTACAATTCCACATAATCTAGATTTCTCAGTGATGGTAAACTGCAGATATTATAAATGAATAAATTGATATTATTTGAAGATAGAATTAAATGCAAGAAAAATACAAAAAATTATTTATAATCGCTTAATGTTATTTATTCTGCAAGATATCGACGAATGTGTAAATTTACCGTGTCAAAACGGACGTTGCATCAACACGGCTGGCAGTTTCCGGTGTGAGTGTCATCCGGGATTCAATCTGGGTCCTGACGGACGGTCCTGTCTAGGTACGTACAAGTTATTTCCGATTCTCAATATAATATACAAAATAAAAAATAAATAGTTAAAATAATTAAACTTTTTGAATCAGATTTTTTCAAAAATAAAATGTTTAAATTAAAATCTAGATATTATTTTTGTCTTGGTTGTACTTGTTAGAAAACTTTGCGATTAAGTCTTACATTAAATGTTCTCCAAAACAAGATTGATATACTAATTTTAAAATAACAAAGCTACGACTTATAAATATTTTTTTTATCATGTATCACAATTTATTTAAATAATTTAACATTTAATCGTTTAACAAAAAATTAAATTTCTATCGAATGATTCCGCACTGGTTAGATACGAGAAGAGATCTGTGCTATTCGCAGTACAGAGATGGCCAATGCTCTAATCCAACGTCCACTGCCGTGACAAAATCCAGTTGTTGCTGTTGCACGGTGATCCTAGGCCAGCCAATGGGCTGGGGTAGCACCTGTCAACCGTGCCCGCTTCCGAGCACCTCGGAATTCGAAGCCTTATGCCCGCACGGCGCTGGAATGACTTACAACGGCGATGGTAAGATGACGAACATTTTACTTGCTGAAAATCTGGTATTCTCAAATTTACTTTTTACATTTACATTACAAATTTAATTTTTGAAAAAATCAGCTTCTACATTTACAAAAAACTCTAATATTGTAATAATTTTTACAAAAAAATAGTTTAAATGACACTCAAATTTTTATAATGTTAATCTTCTAAAATTTAGAAGATCCAGTCTCTAGTTTTTAATTCGCGCGATTAATAAGTTTTGTATGATTGCCATTGTAGACATCAACGAGTGCGCACAGAATCCCAATATCTGCGTCAATGGTGGATGTGAGAATCTTATGGGAACGTATCGTTGTATCTGCGACAATGGATACGAAGTGGATGCAACGGGGAAAATATGCAGCGACATTAATGAATGCGAACTAGAGGACTCTTTGTGTAGCGGTGGACAGTGTCGAAATACACCGGGTAGTTTCCAGGTAATTATTCCTTTATTTTTCATTAAGCAAGAAAGAAAGGGAAAAGCATTTATCATTTAAGGTTTTCAAAAGACAAATTAATTAACTTTATAAAATAGGAGGAAATAAAAAATAGGAGAAATCGATAAAGAGTTATAAACTAATTATGTGCTCTGACACTGAAATAAAAAAATAATAAAAATAAGATTGATCAGTTTTTTAAAAACTCGTTTATTAATTGTCTAATATACGCTCTGTATATCCAAATATTGTTTCAATATATTATTCTGCGTTTATAATTTTATTTTATTTGGAGCATAAATATCGTGAATTATCAACAGCGTCATTTTGCTCGCAGTGCATCTGTCCAACGGGCATGAGGTATAATACACAGAATCAAATGTGCGAAGACGTGGACGAGTGCGAGGAATTAGGACCGGACGTGTGCTTCAACGGCGTTTGCATCAACACTCTGGGAGCCTACGAGTGCGAGTGTTCCCCGGGGTACATTCTCGACAACACCGGTCACATTTGCATGGGTACGAATAATTCCAAATAATGATGAGACGACTCCCGCGTAAGTAAAAATAAATATAAATATAAACTGGATTTTGATCCTTCAATTTCAGATAATCGGAAGGGCTCCTGCTGGACCAAAATGATAGACGGTCGCTGCGAGTACAACCTGCCGAAATTGACCCTGCGTTCGGAGTGCTGTTGCTCAGTCGGGGTGGCTTGGGGCAGTCCCTGCGAGATCTGTGACCATTCTTTCTGCGAGTGTTCCAAGGGCTACGCGAAAGTGGACGGCAAGGGCTGCGCGGACATCAACGAATGTGAGCTCAACAGCGGGATCTGCAAAGGGGGTGGCACCTGCGTCAATACAGACGGCTCGTATCGTTGCGAGTGTCCCCCTGGCCTCACTTTGGACGCGACACGTAAGCTGATAATGTCAAATTGCTACAGATACACATATCAATCCGTTTCTCGTTGAAAAAGAATTGTAAAAATTATAGAGAATTATAGAGAAATAGAATTGGGAAGTAAAACTATTTATAACTTCAGCGATTGTACAAAACTATTTATAGCTCCAGAAAGTAAAACTGTTTTTAACTCCAGAAATTATACGAAAAATTATATTAAAAATTATAAAAGATATATTTCTTATGAGAAATTAAAGATTTTCGTGTGAAATTATCCAATTATTTGTAGACTGTAAATCTATTTTAAGCATCTTTCATATTTTTTTCTGAATATCTCGATTGCAGACACTACTTGCATCGACACCAGGCAAGAAATTTGCTTCCTGGACTATCGTCATGGTCAATGCACTAGTCCCATAGAGGGTCATTTCTCCAAGAGTCTCTGCTGCTGTTCCGTGGGCCGTGCCTGGGGCAGCGACAAATGCGAACTGTGCCCTAAACTAGGCACGCAGACCCACGCCGAGTTGTGTCCACGTGGAGATGGCTTCACTGAGCGTCAGGACATCAATGAGTGCGTCGAATTCCCGGGCATGTGTCTGAACGGCAGATGCAAGAATACGATCGGCAGTTACAGTTGCAAGTGCAATCAGGGTTTCGCGCTCGACGAGCATGGTATCAAGTGCAACGGTAGGTAATTTCATTGGAAAATCTTGAAACTAAGAATTTTCGAAAAAATCGAATCTCAAACAATCTTTCTTTTTAGAATTTTGAACTCTAGAATTATTAAAAATCTATTCTTATATTAATAAATCTTGACTAGGTCTATTCTTAACTTAAATTGTTCTGGCTGAAAAAATATTAACGATTTATATAATACAAAAAAATTTTATAAGATGTTTCTAAAATACACATCTTTCAATAATAAATTCTTTAACCAATTTAAAATCAAGTTTTTTAATTTAAAATTACCAATTTAAAGTTAAAATACGGTATAACATTCTGTATGAATAGATAAATCAATTAAATTTTTTCAGACATCGACGAGTGCGAAATCATGCGCGGAGTGTGCGGTAATGGAACCTGCAGGAACACGCCTGGCAATTTCCAATGTGACTGCAATCCTGGCTATCGTAGCAGTGACATTATGAAAATTTGCATGGGTACAGTATTAAAAGTTCAATTAAAAATTTTCAATTTAAATCTAATTAGTGTAATTAAAAAATTTCATATAAAATTTGTTGAATTTAAAAATAATTTTGGGAACGTATTTCGAAACATTCCAGACATAAACGAGTGCGAAGAAACACCAGGATTGTGTCGCGGTGGCACTTGTATCAACACCGAAGGGAGCTTCAACTGTCAGTGTCCTCCAGGACACGAGCTGGGACCCGACAAGCAGTCCTGCAAGGACATCGACGAGTGCTCGAGAACCAGCGGTATATGCTCGAATGGCGTCTGCGAGAACATGATGGGCACCTATCAATGCATATGCGACGACGGCTACCAACAGACGGGCCTTAGATCTCATTGCGAGGACATCAACGAATGCGCGATTGGGAACGGCGGCTGCGAAGACATTTGCCTGAATACGCCGGGCAGCTTCTCCTGTTCCTGCCGGTGAAGGATCATTATCTATTTTTCAATACATGATTAAAGCTTCTTAGACATATCTGTGTAGATATTTAAATCTATAAAGTACTAATTAGTTTATGAAGAATTATTATCTACATTATATAATTAATCTAATTTTCCTAATATATCCATAATTGAGCTATTTGAAATTTTTAAGAGATCACAATAATTTATTATTTGCGAGATAGCACCGGCTACGCTTTGAACCTGGACGGCCGAACCTGCGTGGACGTTGACGAGTGCAAGGAGAACCCCCGAATCTGCAACGGAGGTAAATGTCGGAATACACCGGGCGGCTACGTATGCAACTGCACGAACGGCTTGTTGCCCGGAAGGGACGGTATATCCTGCATAGGTAAATTTTATTTGTTAATTACCGTGCAATTGAAATCATCCGCTGCGTCGTTTACACATGATTGTTTCGTCAGACGTCGACGAATGCGTGGCACAACCACGGATATGCGGATTCGGTGAGTGCTACAACACTATCGGTTCCTTCAACTGTCGCTGCGAGGAAGGATACTCGGTGAAGCCGGCGGAGGGACCAGCGTGCACCGACGACGACGAATGCCGGCTGAACGCTTATTCCTGTAGCGAGTTCGCCGAATGCCAGAACACTCAGGGTTCATACGTGTGTACTTGCCATGAAGGCTTCACTGGGAACGGAATCGAGTGCTGGGACATCAACGAATGTTCCACGAACAACGGCGGCTGTGACTCCAATGCACACTGCATCAACACCGAAGGTTCCTTCAAGGTATCTATCAATCTCGTGAGGACTTTGCCGAGATTTCTGATTACTCGTAATTATAGTTATTATGTATCAATACCTGCCCGCAGATGCAGGCAATAAATGTCCACTATCAAATATATTAATATAAATTTATAAGTATATAAATTTAACATTTAAATGTTCGGTGGAATTGCTTTGAGTTGTTTAAAATTGTATCTCAGAGTTTTCTTGGTATCAGCAAAAGATTTCTGCTTATTTTTCAAAATTGAAATAACGAGAGGAAATATTTCAACGATGTGATCTTATGATTTTATGTATTATTTGTTTTAAGTTGTATTTCCTATGCCAAAAAATTTCTGATTAGTTTTTAAGATTGAAAAAATAACAAGAAGAAACATTTTAACGATATGTCTTGTGATTTTAACAATTCATCATCGTCAAGCATTTTGGTGTTAATTCGTTTCGCTAAAACTGTTCCTGTAGTGCGTGTGCGACGCTGGCTTTCGAGGCGACGGCTACAGCTGCAAGGACATCGACGAATGCACGGAGGACAGCACGCTCTGCGAGAATGGGCATTGCCTGAACTACCCGGGCGCTTATCGCTGCGAGTGCGAAATGGGCTTCATGCATCCGGACGAGCGTAACGAGCAGGCGTGCGTCGACATCAACGAGTGCGACATGTTCAGCAATCTCTGCGTCTTCGGTCACTGCGAGAACATCTTCGGCATGTTCCGCTGCGAGTGCAACGAGGGCTACAAACTCGACGGCTCCGGCGGCAACTGCACCGACGTGGACGAATGCGAGAGCCCGCAGTCCTGCCAATACGGCACCTGCATCAACACGCAGGGCAAGTACATCTGCAGATGCCCGCTGCATCACGAACTGGTGGAAGCCGGGAATGCCTGCGTCGGTAAGGTTTTTCATTCCGTCACGCTCTTCGTGTCCCTACAATTTTTGTAACACTCTAATTTTTACGTTCGGCCACGCAGACAGACGAGAATCGCTCTGCTTCACCGGCTACGAGCACGGTACCGGACGGCCGCAGTGCATCTTCGACGTGTCGTCGTCGGTGACGAAGGCAACATGCTGCTGCAGCATCGGCACCGCGTGGGGCAACCGTTGCGAGGAGTGTCCGCAGATCGGCACGAAAGAGTACGATCAGCTGTGCCCCAGCGGACCAGGGTACAGGCCGAATCGCGTAACCGTTATTCTCGAAGACATCAATGAGTGTGAAGAGCATGAGAATATCTGCCAGAATGGGCACTGCACCAACACGTTCGGTAGTTTCATGTGCTCCTGCAACGAAGGCTTCATCCTGGACGATTCTAAGACCAGTTGCATTGGTAAGGAAAATATAAATGTCATTCGAAAAAATTAAATATTTTAATTTATATAGTTTGTAGCTCTTTTTTTAAAAAAATTTATGTATAATCTTGAATTACTTTAAATCTTTGAAGTACTCAAATTCTCAAATTCCCGAATTCTTATACCTTTATGTGTTAAAATAGTAGGATATTTAAATGACAAAAAAATTATTGCAGACATAAACGAGTGCGCGTTGCATCCACGAATATGCGGCGTAGGATACTGCATCAACGATCAAGGGAAATATCACTGCGAGTGTCCTGAAGGATACATGGCGATGCCCGGAGGAAGTTAGTACAATGCATAACAATTATTCAATTGTATTTTCTTCATTTTATCATCATTATATTTAGTTAATAATTGGAATAACATATTATCGAAGATTGTAAAAAAAATTTGAATCCTAATTGAAATTTTACATCGAAATTAACGAAAAGAATCATAAGATATAATTACTGTGTGCCACCTTAGAGGAGTGTGTCGACATGAGAAAGGAGTCTTGCTACCTTACCTACGATTCTGGAGACTGTCTCAATCCCATGGTGCAACCGCAGACAAAGATGCTGTGTTGCTGTTCCATGGGAGCCGCATGGGGCAGCCTCTGCGAGAAATGCCCTGGCGAAAGAACCCGTGAGTATCCAAACGATCAAGCAATTAGTATATACCGGATGAAATTAATAATGGTTAAAGGCGAGCACGAGATTCTCTGCGGATTGGTACCGGGTCAGATCATGAATCCAATCACGAATCACTCTGAAGAGATCGATGAGTGCGCGCTGATGCCAACCATGTGCACTCACGGCCGTTGCATGAACACCCCTGGCAGTTTCGAGTGTCAATGCGACCGCGGCTACATTTACGATCAAGATTCACACCAGTGTATTGACGAGAACGAGTGTCAACAGGTGCGACTTTAGACTGAAAAATCCTGACTTCCTTTGACTCGTGCAGAAAAAAAGCAAGATTATTATAATATATGAATCTCTTAGAAATCAAATGATAAACTCTGATGAATTTCATGAAATGAAATGTAGAGAAAATCATAATCGAAGTCAAAAGAGTCAAAATTATAATCGTGTTTAGTATTAAAAATTAAGAAATTTATTAGAAGTAGAGTTGATTAGTTTAACTTCTGAGAAAATTATTATAGATGACAGCTTTGTATTTTTATTGATTAACTGTATTAACTTCTGATTAACTTGTTAACTTCATTGTTCTCAGATACCGAATCCCTGCAGCGGAAACGCGCAGTGCATTAACCAGCAGGGCTATTTCGAGTGCGAGTGTCCGGCCGGCTACAAACTTGGACCCAGTCAACGCGATTGCATTGACATCGATGAATGTTACGAGCGACCGGGTATCTGTAGCAACGGGGCGTGCAGCAACCTGCAAGGCGCCTTCCAGTGCATCTGTCACTCCGGATTCTCGTTGACTCGCGATAGGGACAATTGCGTCGACGTCGACGAATGCCAACGCAATCCGAATATATGCAATAACGGCACTTGCATCAACACGTTGGGTTCTTACAAGTGCCAGTGCTATCAAGGATTCAAGCTCAGCCCGAACAACGATTGCGCCGGTGAGTCGATAACTGCACTTGGAAATACTTTATAGTTCTTTAATCAGTGCAATATAATATCTGTGCTCGATTTTTTAATGAATTGATTCTAGATATTAATGAATGTCGAATCATGCCGTTTTTGTGTCGAAATGGCCGATGTCGGAATACGATCGGCGGCTTTGTTTGCGAGTGTGCGGATGGTTACGTGTTGGCGCAAGATGGCCAGCACTGTCGCGATATTGATGAGTGTCATGAGGTATGTCGTATAAATTCAGATAGACATTCCTAAATATTCCTAAAAAAATATTCTTAAAAATATTCCTAAAAAATTTCTAATCGATACATATTTATACTAAAAGCTAATATTTTGCAGGTACCGGGATTATGTCCGTCTCCAGGGAAATGTCAGAATTTAATGGGATCTTACATATGTACTTGTCCACTGGGATACGAACTGGATCATACTAGAAGGAAATGTGTTGGTCCGTAAGAATTTATACATTAAATCATAATATGATTATTTGTCGCGTCTTTGAATATTTTTTAAACGCGATTTACATTTATACAGACATAGATGAGTGCATAGAGACAAGGGACATTTGTGAGAACGGACGATGTATCAATACGGAGGGTGGAGTGATCTGTGAGTGCCCAGTCGGATATCAGTTGAGCGATAGACCAAATTCATTGAGATGTATCGATGTGAGGGAGGAACAATGCTACGATAGTTATAGACGAGGCCAGTGCACCTTTCCACGAGAAGGTGGGATGACCAAGAAACATTGCTGCTGCACGATGGGCAAGGCTTGGGGTCGTTATTGCGAGCAATGTCCGCCCGAAAATAGCGGTAACAAATATTTCTCCAGAAATTAATTACGATTCTCTTCGTAAGATATTTTATAAGTTGTTAAAGAAAAGGGCGATTTCGATATTGCGAACAAAGAAGCATCCCTGTATGATTTTTTTAGCTCAAATCTTTCCAAGACGAGCTATAATAATGCAATTACATAGTTACCAATTATTTAAGTTTGCGTTATAATTATGTAATCTGAAAGATAGAAGAATTATGCATAAACAATTATAATTATCCAATTCAAAAGAATACTCCCAAAAAATTCAAGAAGAAATTAGAATAATTAATTGAAAAATTCTTTTATTAAAAAAGTTTGTTACATAAAATCAAGTATAATAATTCTCAATATCAGAAGCAATCTAAGAGACATCAAAGAAAGATTCGCCCTACATTATTAATTAACTAACTTAATTAATTAGCAATTAACTAAGAATTTAAAAAGTTTACATTATATTTACATAATTTAGAAAATAAGAGAATTATATACATTTGTATTTCAGAGGAGTTCAAGAGGATGTGCCCGGAAGGACCAGGACGGGACGATACTGGGATCGATCTGAACGAGTGCCTGTTCATGGTGGATGCCTGTTCCGGTGGCGAGTGCATCAATACGGATGGCTCATTCCGATGCGAGTGTCCGACCGGATACACGCTGGACGAGACCGGGAGGCGATGTGTGGATACCAACGAGTGCCTGACCGTGCAGAATATCTGCGGTAACGGCACGTGCCGCAATATCGACGGCGGTTTTGAGTGCTCTTGCAACGACGGATACGCGCCCGGAGCTCATCAGGTGTGCGAGGATGTGAACGAGTGCTTGGAGCTGGGCAACCAGTGCGCCTTCCGATGCCACAACGCTCCGGGTTCCTTCCGATGCATCTGCCCATACGGATACACTCTGGCACCAGATGGCCGTCATTGCGTAGGTAATTAGAAACCATCATTAATTTCTCAATGTTTGACTAAATTCTTTTCTCGTAAAACGAAATGAGCTGTTAACAAAATTAAAATGATTTTAATTGGTAAATTAATTTAGATTCTCACTAATATAAATTGAGAATTCGGATTATTTGGAAAAAGTTACGTAAAAAAATCATTATTTTGAAAGGCCATTAAAAACAATGTAATATATATTACAATGAAAAAATACATAAATCAAATTCTATTTTAATCAAAATTTATTTTATCATCACATATCATTTATTTGCTGTCAAATAATGTAGATTATGTTTTCATCGGAATTTTGAATGTAAAGTTTTCACTATTACTATCACTAAATGGCGATGGGGATGAAAAATAATCTCGAAAATAAAATGATGCGCTGAAAATATATAAGAACCAATTCAATCAAACAAAAATGTAAATTTTTTTAATGTAATCAAATTTTTAGGATATATAGTATTACTGCCTATAAAGTTGATTTAAATTACATAATCGATGCCACTTTGCTGAATATTTTTGCATGAATTTGCTAACAATTTGTTAGCAAATGCTGGAACAGCACATCCAATTTTTTAATGAAGTAAATACATTTCGCGTAAGAAGAAAGCGCATTATTTAAAAAATAAAAAGAATCGCGTAAAAATCGCACAAAAAACTGCATAAGAAAAAAATGGGATTAAACTCACCCTACATTACGAAAAACACGTGACTGTCGATCATATGTTCTTCTAAGGCCGATATCGACAAGTTAGCGTCATGGAGATCGGCAGCAGTGGACTTAAGAAAAACATATAGAGTTCTTAAACAATATTTATTCTACAAATATAATTAATATTATAAGAATGATTTAAAATAATAAATGTGCATATACGAATATTATTATATTATGTAACATTTTATGCGTTTTTAATAGTAGAAATTTCATTCCGACGTATGAGACATAGAAATTTCGCTCGATACGTGCTAAGATACATTTCTTATTCATAGACGTCGATGAATGTGCAACGCCGGCGAACGACTGCAGATTCCAGTGTAAGAATTTGATCGGTACCTTCATGTGCATTTGTCCGCCTGGCTACCAGAAGATAGGGATGGCAGACGAGTGCAAGGATATCAACGAGTGCTCTATCAACTCCGGCCTCTGCCAGCACGGGCGTTGCGTTAACTTGGAAGGGAGTTACCAGTGCCTCTGCTACGACGGTTTCGAGCAAAGCGTGGACGGGAAGTCGTGTATCGGTATGAGGCGCAATAAAAAAAAAAGACGCGATATTAGATAATAATTAGAAAATACTAGATACATGCTAAACGGAAATATGCTCGTACTTCCATATGACCAGACCGAAGGGTCGGCTATTGCTTCCTGCAAACGATCGGCGGCAGATGCA
Organism: Tetramorium simillimum; assembly: GCA_011636635.1. NCBI lineage: Eukaryota > Metazoa > Arthropoda > Insecta > Hymenoptera > Formicidae > Tetramorium > Tetramorium simillimum. Next base: position 11,033 of record VBVQ01000253.1, on the reverse strand, counting down.
CCGCCAGGACCTCGGAACTTCGCACGGTCACGAAGGCGGACTGCTGCTGCACCATGGGGGCGGCTTGGGGGCCGCATTGCGAGATCTGTCCGTCCAGAGACTCCGATAATTATAACGAGCTTTGTCTGGATAAAGGTTTCTCCGTGGACGGGCAAGGTACGCACAGCGTTGCTAGACAGGCCGCTTTTTTTCACGCATGCGTACGGGCAGCGATCACGTAACTTTTCCTTTTGATTAAAAATGTAAGGCCCATACCAATAATTTTTTATGAAATCAAATTCTTGGATAATATTCATTTTGCGTTATATCTGTCAATTTAACATACCGCCTAATCTCTTATTTTTAAATATTTAATAACACGATAATAAATTTCACATTAAACTTAATAAAATAATGCTTTTTGTAAAATGTATTTTATTTAATTACAAAATTTTATAATGTCGCGAAATCTAAGTAGATAGTTTTGAGAGTTTATGTATACCGTGACGCGTGACTCAATGGTGTACGCGAATGATAAAGACAAGGTCGGTGGGTCGATCCCGGCTAGACCAGAAAAAAAAAGGATCCTGGTTACTCTAGACCGGGGAAGCGCTAGCTAGTTTCATAGAAGTTTATAATGAAATTTCAATCTCAGAAATGTTCTCAGAAAGGCAATTTTAGCCAGGATTCCTTTTTTTTTTAATCTTTTTAACGAGACTGAAAAATCTCTTCAAATCCACGTAGGAAGAAAAATCGCGAGAAGCGATTTGGTCTGGCCGGGATCGAACCACGGACCTTGTCTTTACCAATCACTCGCGCAGACTACTGAGCCACGCGTCATGGCATACATGAACTCTCAAAACTATCTACTTAGATTTCGCGACTTTATAAAATTTTATAATTAAATAAAATACATTTTACAAAAGCATTATTTTATTAAGTTTTATTAAGAATGTGAAATTTATTATTGTGTAATTAAATATTTACGTTAAAAATAAGAGATTAAGCGGTATGTTGATTAACAGATATAACGCAAAATGAATATTATCCGAGAATTTGATTACATAAAAAATTATTAGTATGATCCTTAAACTTTTAACCAAAGGGACAAGTTACATGATCTGCTGCCCAGCACGCATTCGCGAGAAAAGCGGCCCGTCTAGCAACACTGGGTACGCAGTGATATTATTTATCTTATATGTATTATCTCGACTCAATCTGCAATCACACGATTATTGAGACAAAAATCTATTTGTTTTCCGCTCTGAAAATTGATGTAAATTTTCAGATATCGACGAGTGCAAAACCATCCCCGATCTCTGCAGGAATGGCCTTTGCGTCAACACGCTCGGCTCCTACAGATGCATTTGTAATAAGGGCTACAAGGCCGATAAGTCTGGCATTCACTGTATCGGTGAGTTTCTTCAGCCGTTTAAGTTTATCATAAATAATTAAGCTTGTGACGATAAACAACGATGAATTGGAATCGCAGATATTAATGAATGCGAATTAACGCCGAAACCGTGCAAGTACAATTGCCAAAACACCGAGGGTAGCTTCATCTGTTCATGTCCGTCTGGTTTCATCCTGAATCCCGACGGTGTTAGCTGCAGAGACTTGGATGAATGTACAATGGGAAATCATCTGTGTCAGCAGAATTGCATAAACACACCGGGGAGCTATACCTGCGACTGTCAGGAGGGCTACACGCAACAAGGGGATGCGTGCCATGGTTATCTTTCTTAATTCTTTACTGTTATTAAAAAAAATTAGTATTTTATATACATATAATATTAATGCATTATAAAATATTCTTTTGAATAATATTTCATAATTTTGCGCCCGCATTTTTTAAATAATGTAATTATCTTCCAGATATAAACGAATGCGATCAACCAGGAATTTGTCCTAAACCCGGCAAATGTATTAATACCTTAGGAAGTTTCCAATGTATTTGTCCGAGAGGATTTAAGCTAGATCACTCTGGACGATTCTGTACAGATCACAACGAGTGCGGTGACGATACAAACTGCGAGCACGGTTGTCAGGTTGCAATTAAACCATTACTCATCCGCTTTGTTATCTTTATTTAAAAAGATTTATTTTATACTGTTACTAATGAATTTGAAATACTTAGAATCTCATGGGAACGTATCGCTGTGGATGCCCAGACGGTTTTGTTCAACATCTTTATCACAATCAATGCATAGACGAAAATGAATGTAATACGTCGCCATGCGGAGATAATACTTGCATTAATACTATTGGAAGTTATAAGTGTGGCTGTCCTGACGGATATCAGTTTGACAATAATCTAGCAATATGCATTCAGGTATAAAGGGTTCGGGTTCCTTTCCGAACAATTTCTCTTATTTTTCATCTTTCTCTGTAAGGATTTTTGATGAATAATACGCCTTAAAGGTGGTAAATACTTAGAACCTAGATAAAAGTACTTGTAGAAATCAATTGCTGTGGATGACCACAGCAACTGCCAATACATTTTTTTTTTATAAATGGAATGTTTTGTAACGAAGAACTATTCTTATTTTAACTTATCGTTAGATGAATAGAATACATTTAGGTTTCTAAGAAAAAAAGTATTCTTTTTCTTCTTTTTCTCAAGCTTAACCATTAATTTAATAGTTGTATACACATTTTTCTGTTCTCTGTTCGTCGCTATGTAAAGATTTTTCACGCTGCTTTTGGGCACGATATTGCGCAGTCATGACATCTTCTTAACCACTTGAGTAGCACGAACGCACCGGTGCGTCCAGACAAAACCATGCCGTAAGTGGCAAGGACGCACCGATGCGTCCAGATCATTTTCGTGTTGTATTGAGTTTTAAGTGTAATAACTATTGTCGTAGGATTTTTATCAAGTATTTTGGGTCGCTGATTACGAATTTGAATTTAGTTTTTTATAATTTGTTTGGGGCGATTTGAGTGCATTTTATTGAATTTTTGCTGCCACTCAAGGAGTTAAGAGATGTCACAAAAAATATTTTTAAGAAATATACAGAGTATCCGGTAAAAATTGAATCAACGCTCGTAAACAGATAGAGCGAATTAAAAAATCCTGTATCATTTTGCAATATTCGCAACAGTTAACGAGTTATTAATGGTTAAAAATCGAAAGAAGGGATAGACAGCGCGATGCACAAGATGTGGGCAGAGACCGTTCCCATTGGCGCTTTCACATCTCACCCCTTCTTTCGATTTTTAACAATTTAACATAACAATAACTCGGTAATTATTGCGAAAATTGAAAAATGGTAAAGGACTCGGTTTAGTTCGCTCTATTCACTCACGAGCGTTGATTCAATCTTTCCTGGACACCTGTATATTATTTTACATTTATAATTTGCTTTCTAAAGGTGAGTGCCGGATGTCTTGGAAGTCCATGCGCCTTCGGATGTACTCCTAATGGAGCCAATGGATTTATCTGCGGTTGTCCGACTGGTTATCAACGAATAGGACAGGTCTCGACACAAGTTATCCGCATACAATATCGAAAAATTTCGATATTTTAAACGTATTTTTAAAATATTTAATACGTATGGAATTATTTATTTATCGAAAAATTGCAGGGACATTGCCTATCTACCATTAATCCATCGCACCAAGGACGCTACGACGAGGACATTGGCAACGTGCCGACTTTCCAAATCAATCCTGATCCTTATCACATACCGCCGGCTGATGACAAGATAATTTCCACGGAAGGCTGTTTCTCATGCAAGGTATGTGTTCGCTTCTTTTTTTTATCGCGACATGCTAACGTGCCTTTTCGAATTAGGTAAATGGAAATGGAAAAGAACGGCACAGAAGGGGTGCTAGAAACAGATCGGCGAACGGAAAGATCAGAATAAGGAGAGGCGAAATAAAGAAAAAACGTCAAAACGCTAGATTAAAGAGACATCATCACGGGACGGAGCATATGCTCAAAATCAATCTGCGTCAAACGAGACATCGTATGCGGATTATCAAGTTGCAATCCGCCATCGAGGTAATTTTCGCGTAAATCTTTATCGGTTTTAATTCCGTTTCATCTTAATAAAGATCTGATTAGAAATTTCAAAACTGTTTGACATAACTACCCAGATAAGAAACTTTTGCAATAAATGCACAATTATTGCATCTTTTCATTCACCGCATTTCGCAATAATTGTCACAAGATGATTCTGCAAAACGCATAACTTTTACTGAAATAGAATTTTACAATTATAAGTTCTAAATATTGACAAAATAATGACGCAAAGTTATGTAAAAAATAAAGAGTAAAAAGAATTCTTACTATTACTTGAATAATAATTGTAAAATTTTACGCTGCAACGATTTTTACAATAATTACAAAATTAATTTCTAAAATGTATTCAGTAATAATTGTGCTAAGATAATTCTCACTAATGTCACAATTACATAGGAACTTATTTTAGGCATCATTCTTTTAAATATTGCTACATGTTGCAATAATTAAATTTAGAATTATTGATTTTAAAATTTAGATGTAGAATTAATACACAATATATTATACATTATGTTTTAAATGAGGCTAAAATTTTTCTGCATGCGTTCCTATCTGAGTAATCGCAATTGCAAATTCTTCCATCGAAAATAAATTGTCGGTTATCCGCAGGGCGAGGACGTGAACTATACTATTACGCGGGGCAACAGCGACGGACACTTCGAGATCGTCAGAGAACACGGCGTTTCCGCCTTGCACTTCCGACACCGGCTGAAAAATCCCGGCGAGTTTCATTTAGTTATTCACGGTCGTCCAAAAAATACGACAGCAATGAGGACGGAGTGGGAGAAACCGCTGACGTTCAAGGTCCGTCTCATGGTCACGGAATAAAATCGTCGGAGGAAGGATCCAAAATAATCGAATTGCGCGAGATGATCACTGCCCGACACTGCGTAATGCTTTCACTTAGTCAATTTTGCGTAATTATCTTGAGCTACGGCAAAGTATTAAAAAGCACCAACGTATGTAAGAGAGGGACGCGCGAATACAAAGAATGGCACGTAAAAGCAGGAGATCTGTACTGGAGAACGTCCTCTTCTCGTTTGGAATAGAACGACGAATTGAAGGTAGTGGAGCGCCTTTTGTGTTCACTTATATGTGCGAATTGAATTATTTAACTGCCAGGTAATAAATATATTATTTTACAAGCGATTCTTTAAAACTTATAATCATCTTACGATGTCTTCGTTATTTCCACACTGCCAATGTATCCGATCAAGCTCTACGAGCGACATTTTCATAATCCGATCTAATATTCAAAATCTGTTCAAAGTCAACCGGTCTTGGATTCGATGCTTTACTTTCTTCGACAATCAATAATTTACATATGAAAATAATCTTGATAACTATGTCGGCATTAATTCAATCGCTGTATGCACTAAAAATCAATAATTAGAAATTTATAAGTCAATAACTCTGTGCGTCGTCAAGAAACAAGTGTTCTCTCAATTTACTGCCTATAATTGTTACGTAAATATAATACAGTTAGATTAGAAGTAACACGCTAGAGATGTACAAACGCTAGACTACTGTAGCTTTAAGCGAGCGCGAACGCACGTGTACACATATATAAAAGATATAGCTTTATATATTTATAAATTTTAACTTGGAACAAAACGCAGCACGATTGTGGTCCCATGTACAAAATCAGTACACCTTGTGCTTAAACCTCAAAGAGAATTCTCTATTACATATCATTGATATACAATCGTTTGATTATTACACATGATATTTTTACTTCGTGCCTACATCACAATAAAGATTTTAATTATGTATAATATACTAAAGAACATGTCAGTATAATAAAGATGTGAATAGAGTTTATTAGAAGGGAAAGAAAATTCTATAATTTCTATATAGATGTCTACCGTCGATTATGATATAATTTTTTTTTTTTGGAAGGGCGTACAAGACTTCCATTGACCGCAAACAAATGGCTTTCCTTTTGGGATTACTAGGCGGAACTGGTAACGTGGAACGATTTGTTAGTTTGTGGGCGTTAACTCTTTCGCTGAAAAATTTCTGCGAAATTCTATCAGGGATATTTCAGGCCTAATAGTGAACGACGCTGTAAATAACCATAATGACTTCTTGTCAGAACGGTTCTTTTTTTCAAGAATGTGTGTATAGTCGTTGAAAGGTTGAATTATTTTAGATAAAAAACATTAAAAATTAAGGAACGATACTTTGGATTCGACATCGGTGTAACCGGAAGGTAATATGATGTGGTGTAAATTATGCCAAAGATGTTATCTGATGGAAGCAACAACGACCCCGGTCTTAGGAGCATTTTCTAAAATATCAATTCTCTTCGTGAGTACCCTGTCCTTTCTGTAAACAGAATTTCTTCTCTTATTATCAAACCGTATATGCACTCAGGTATTGCAACGCCAATAGCAATTTTACATTAGTCATGAATTACTACTGCTGTGATAATACTGTTTCTTTTCACAGCACTTAGTTCACAGTCTTAAGTTTCTCTCCTATTTCAATGTTATAACAAACTTGAATGAATGGTCTATAAATTCATTGTTCAGTCGGACGTCCAGCCTGTATTTCGAATGCACATTTTCATTAAAGAATCAATGCGTTTTTCTGATGTAAAGTTTTTTTTTGTTTAAGAATCAGAAATGCAGTATTTGTTTGCGGCTTATCGGACCTTTGTCGGTGACTTTGTAACCAATTTTTGGATTAGTCATGCTTGATTTATTAATGTAAAAAGTAATTTCGGAAGGTTTCTCCATTATTTATGCGGCGAGACCTTTTCAGTTTCACGAAAAAAAGTCTCTTGCAGAGTAGTGAATTTCTATGGACAAGACTTCTTTTCACGAAGCCTAATATTTTAATATTTTCATTTGAAACTTTAAAGAAAAGTGAAAACCTACTGTAACAAATATGATCAACCAAAACGAATGCGTTTCAATATTCACTGCTAGTACTGAAAATCTATATTTTACGTCACATATATTATAGATTTTTCGTATTGGCAGTGAATATTGAAACACGGGCCAAGATAAAGGCGACGTCAATTAATATATGAAAGAGTGTGGCCAAATTTATTTCTATTAATATTATGGAAATTTTATAAAGTACTTTGCAGCTTTTAACAATTTTTCAGGCTTATAGTTTCATAACATAAGTTAATATTTGAATAAACTGAATAAATTAACTGAAAAAACTGAATAAAACTGAATAAAAAAACTGAATAAACTAAATAATAAACTGAATAAATGAAATTAAGTTTAGTACACAGCCGAGCTAATAATGCGTAAAGATCAGACCGCATGCTAATATGATCGTCTACTAAGATTGCAATCTTTTGATCGTCTTTGGGTCGTCTATTATTTTAAAATGACTAGGAAACCAATACAGAGACTTTATATTTTTAATCTTTTCGTCTCCTGAGCTTCAATTCAATCATTTATTGGAAAATTCAAAAAAGAAGAGAACCACCTATGAGTGCTTGACTATACACTTTATTTTCAAAAACGTTCTTTTCGTACATCGCAAGGTAAAAATTAAAGATTGAAAGACATAAATTAAAATAGAAAATAGAAAAATATTTTAACCTTCGGAAAGTACTCCAAACTTGTATGTCATGTCGTGCACATAAATCTTTCCGGGATACAGTATGCAAGATGGAAAATATTCAATATTAAGATAAGGATAATTCTGGGGCGATAAAGCAAATCCGCCGTGACGACGATAAGTGACGCCTCCTTTGCCGTAAATTTCCATTGTTTTTTCCTTTGCGATTTCCTTTGTCTAATCAAAATGTAGTATTTTTAATAATCCTTGAGAAATATATTCAAGCCTTTCTTAGCAAAAAGATAAATTTTCAAATTTCAATAGAAGGCGAAGACACTAAAAAAGTTTTTCTTTTAAAATAGAGCAGCAAAATCGGAAATCAACTTTAATCAGTTCTGTCGATTATTAATTGTCAATTGATAAAATTAACAATATTAATTTATATTTTATTTGACTTTAAAATTGTTTTTATTTTTAAATTTATATCACTTTATTTTGAAAGTAAGAAACTTAAACACAATCATACAATTTACCAATTTCAAGGATTCAATTTGCACATTTTCACAGCCTCCCCATTCGTGATCTTTTAAATCAGGAGGATAAACGTAATCATGTGGCAACATATTTCCCGTATAAACTTGCAATCCAGGCTGATTGGAGTAAACTTCCAAAAATCGTCCGGAAGTAGGATGTAAAATTCTTTTCACATAATTCATGAGATAGATTGATTTTAAAAGGGAAAAAAATCTTGCATTATGTAGTGTATCATGTAAAATATTGATATTAAATTCAACGTTAAAAAATGTTGAGAAATTACCGAGCGTGGAAACGGTAACACCAGCAGCTGGGACTGTTGATGCACAGATCGTGGTTGTAACCACCACCCGGTACGTCGAATAATCGACGTTGATTCAACTGTACTGGTAAACGCAGCTCGTACATCGTACCGTCCACCGGATACATATTGGTGGTCGGCAAGTTATTTATGACGTTCATAAAAATCCCACTATCAGCATTGACTGTGAGGACGTGTTTCTTCAATTCCTTCGAGCCTGTACCCTATCAAATGTTTCGGTATCGTTTTAAGGAGATTTCAATCCGAAAATAAATTTCAATTTTTTAATGTAGACTTTTAACGCCCGTTACTTTCTAAACTTAACTTTTAATTTTTTTAAAAATGCTTGAATTTCATAAGTTTATTCTTAATTCTAAAAAATTATCATATAGATTAAAAATATTTAATTTTCTTGATTAAAAAAATTCATTCTAAAGTAAAAAAAATAATTTGGATATGTCGTTTATACATTGGGATTCTTTCCAGATAAATATTGCTATTTTCGAGAAAATCAAAATTTTGTATTTTGTCTTACATGTCCGGCGAGATTGAATAAACAGTAATTAGTAACGCTGATAGGAGTGGGGCTTGTGCTGGTCGCACGGATGTTAACGTGAAGTTGGTTATCGTCCGTCCAGGTGTACTTAATTTGCGTTAACACATCAGCGGAATATCCCTGGCTACAGCTTCGGCTCAAATGCGACATCACCTCGTCGAAGAACACAATATAAAACAAGCAATAATTTTAACAATTTTGCGGCTCACTTTCAGGGAATAAGTTACATCGTACCACTCGATTGTTTACTATCTGCGACTGCCAATTAGCATTGTCAAACGCGACTGTACCGCCATTGAAACAATCCTTTCCAGTTCCATCGTTAATCGACAAAGGATAAATTACGTTGTCGAGATGCATCGGACCGCCGGAAATGCAATTGGCAACGCGGCCAATGATGCTTCCCATACATCTGTTCTTCAAATATCCTAATTACGTTAGCAGCAACAGTAAATAATCACTTAGAATGTAAACAACATACTACGTATTTTAATATTACATAATTTCCAATGTAATTATATCAAGAAAATGGTTCTCGTACAAAAATATGTCTGATTTAATTAATGATTAATTTGCTTACTTTTAAAAAACTATTCTTGTTTAAGCAACAAACTTACCATCCATGTCATCGAACCCTAAAACAACGTCGGCCAGTTTACCATCGCGATTGGGAACTTTGATTGACTGAATACTAGCACCCCAAGATATCAGACGAACAATCGCTTTGTGTTTATTCGTCAAAGTGTACCTATTTACGTCAGAGGTGACGTTCATAATCAGCATAACGCGTTAATTAAATAAGAGTGATTTTCTAACATGTGGAGAACTTGATTTGCTTTTTAATATAATTAATATATAACATTAATAATTCTCTATTCAAATTTAACAAAAAAAGCAAGGAAATTTCATCATCTTACATAGCTTCTGCAAAATGTTTAATTTTTGTGCCAATAATAATTATCAGATGTTCCAAATAAAATGATTGACGTTGTAGGTTCTTTTACATAATTAACGACAATCTTGCAATACCTTCTGACTATCTCACGTGATTTCTCCAATCCAGTACCAGGTGGCCTTGGCACAAATCCAAAGCCGTCCTCTTCAATCAAAGTACTCCCGAAAGACATGATTCAATCAAGCAAATATTGAAACTTTAAGATATTATTCATTCCCTCTTCCCAATCTTTAAATTACATTTTATTCGTGACACATGCTGATTTATTAATCGAGAAGAAAGAGAATCTTACGCAGAAATTTGATTTTGAAAGAAACTAGCCTCAAATTTAAAACATTGAAGTCAGCAACTTCAAACGCATATTTCCGCATATTTATTAATGTGAAGCACTTTTTCTATTTTGCCATCTTGACATTCTTATACAAACGCTACATAGGTATTTGCGAACAAATTAATTGCGGTTCTTAATCAATATAAAAATATAGCCAAATTTTTTTACAATCCTAACATTCGGATATCAATAATAATAGGAGAAAAAATTGATTTTTAAGACATTTTTAACACTCTTTACTTTATTTACAAATTCAATTTAAAGCCAATACAATTTTCATAGAATAACAAAACAAGGGTAGTGTATAAAAAAAAGGACACATTTAAATTTTGTAGCTATTTATTTCATTCAAAATTTTATATAAAATGCATTTATTTCTTACAAGTATCTTTAAAAAATTCAATACTGCCGGTTTTCGGTAATGAGCAGCGCTATTGAATAATTAAGTGCCAAACATTCAGTCGACTGACGATGACAGTCAACTTACTAACAAACCAATCATAAATAAATTAACATATCTTAGTCCCTAATGTCCGACAACGCTCATATTTCATCTCTTTAGTTCTCCCTCGACGCTCATATATAAAGATACATGAAAAAAATATTCCAAGAACATATTTCAACTTTTAATTCGACATATTACAATTACTCACATTCTACATTCGACAATCCCCCGCCTTTCTCCGTGTCGACGGCGCCGCCGAATGTGTCAGAAAAAAATCACGGATCGCGGTAGCACACGTGATTCGATTATCCTGAGGGATAATCCGCAGCCTTTATCGCCCTCAGCCCGCGCCCCCATCGGGGGCGCCTCAGCTCCCCCCC
>VBVQ01000252.1:27637-73390 GCA_011636635.1 Tetramorium simillimum | reverse complement strand
CCCTCCCCCCGTGGGTACTTTCACTTTCGCTTCTATCTGACGATGCATTCAGGGTCGCGTTTTACCGCTAAAACCGCGCTGCCGCCTCTTACCGAACCGAGAGTTTTACCTGCGTGTGCATACTCCGACGTATCACGTTTAGCGACGTGCTTCATCCGATCCTCTTCGACGAAGGCGAACCGCGAGGGAGAAAGGGGGCAGCTTGAGCTGAACGTGAGAGCGGTGTATTCATTTTGAGACGTTGATTATGTCAGGCCGCGAGGATGGAGCGAAATTAGCAGCGCAAATTTAATTAAAAAGCGAAAACATTGATTCGCTACGTCTGACTCGTACGTAATGAGTATCCTTCATCCGCAGGTGTGATATGTGGCTGTGCAAAGGAAACGTGTGACATATTAAACACACGTGTGTCGCATGCATATGTTAAAGTTTCGTCGCGACGAAACAGCCGAGTGGAAGTCACGTTATGTAGGTAGAACCCGCGACAAGACGCGACATTCCAAACCATGAGGAAATTTGAGAGAAAAAGAGAGACCCGCTGGCGATAAAAGAATTTACCGTGCTTTTCATCATCATCATCAGGAGAATTATAGTCTCAGAAATATATGTCCCTCCCGAAGGAAATTTACCTTGAGTCTCATCGCTATCAATCAATTTTTTATTTTAGTAATGCATTCCAAAGTAGGTGGAGTAAAATTAGAGAGAGACAGGCTGGGAATAAAACAATCATAACGATCATTCTGAAAGAAAATTTATTTTAAAATCTTGTTGTTCATTACTCAATTTTTTTTAAATTTTAGCAACAAAATAAAATATTTATTGTCATTTGAATGTCCATTTCTACCAATGCAGATTAATTTTAATCTCGGTTTAACTTACTTTTCTTCTTTTTATAATTCTTAGGACTAAAAAAAGATAGAAAGTAAGTTAAACTAAAATTAAAGTTAATCTGCATTGGTAGAAATGGATATTAATCATGTAGAAATTTGAGAGATAGACTGATAAGAAAAATGAGAAAAGATTACAATATTTACGAAAAAGGAATTGTATATATTCCAAAATATATATCTTTCCGGAAAGCAATTTATCCTAAAATCTCTCATTGTCTATTAATCCATTCTTTGCTAATTACATTAATAAAATTCAAATGAGAATTTTAAATAAAATACAATCTTGCTTAAACCCTTGACGCTAGGATCTAAAAAGTCATCCGAAAAATAATGTCACGCTTGCATCGCGTGCCCGATGATACACTATCTCAATCACGAGATATTCTCGCGTTGAGAAATGTTTTTACCTGGCTCCTCCGCAAGCGCGAGGGAATGAGCGATATCCAGTTTTTTTTTTTGTGTTATAACTCGTCGGATGTTATTATGTATACTTTACACACGAGCCCATCATCCGAGCCATATGCGTCGCGGGCATATCGAGTGCAGTCGCGCGTTGAATCCCCGCGGCGTTTTCTAGGAAGATTCCACAAAGGCACCACCACACGACGTATAACTATAGAGCCATTATCATCGTGGAAATAAAAGATAACGACACCTGCCACACATTCAAAATAGCTGCACCGAGGCTGATATCAGGCGTTAGTCATACATACATTAATTAACATCGCATTTCGTCTAATTGCTTCATATCGCAGAGTTACGACTCTAATTGCAGTCGCATTTATTTATCGGAAGCGCGCTCGACGTACGTTCGTTCGGAGATTTCCTCTGTAGATACGAACGTATATCGCGTAAATTCAAGAATTTTTATTGCCCACACAACAAATACTGCTTATATTTATAACAACGCATACGTATCGCGTCCATTAAAGTGCATTATACTTGCTCATTTTCTAAACCGATAAGCGGGCGACTTTTATGAAATTTTTACCATCTCGATAACGACGGGGGGAACTTACTTGGCGAGCGCGACGCGACTCTTACCTGCATAGGCTTCATCCAATTGGCATAATTGCTTTAACGAGGTACATCGTAAAAGAGCCACGTGCCTATTGTTACCTCCTCGCGTTCCTAAGAGTGCGCGCCTTTGCGCTCGGCTTCTGAATGTATTAACGATATAATCGCACTCGCGTAGATGGCGATTACTTTCCGATTGAGCGCCAAGCGGTATAAACCTCTCGTCTAGCTTCAACGTTTTAAACTCGACGTAAATTTAAAACTAAAATTGTCGTTCAAATCGCTATTTTTCGACTGAAATTACAAATTTTGTATCTTTACAAACACTTGTGTATCTTGCACTCGCTTTTAATAAATCCGACTTGTGACAGAGCTATCCAGATAAAATCGAAAGTATCGATTGTTGTTCAGGAAATTATCGATTGTCCTGCGACGCACGCAGGACGTGGGCTTTTATAAAACGTTTTCGTTTCGTTAAAATTATTTATAATCCGGAAAGGAATTTGTAAATTAACCGCGAAACACGAATTGTAGGATAAGTTATTTTTACATTAGGCAAATTGGCAAATAATTTAGAAACAATAAAGTTCCGTTTGGCCTGAAGACCTATGTGAATACCGCATCCTTATGAATTATAATCTTTTTCTTCACAGAAACAAGTCAATTTACGTCATACTTTGTGTTGCAAAGAATAAATTGTGAAACTGCGCGGTGAGGAAAACGGTTGCATACGCGACATTCATGATAAAATGTTGGGATACGCGTCACCGTTCGTGCATTTATCGAGCACAACTGATGTTTATCAATACTTTTAACGAGCGCTTATTTTTATCAAAATCGGTGAGCGCGTTATCACGCGTCCACGCAATGTTATCTGTCCCGCTACGAAGGAGCATAAATTTTTTTTAAGAGTACACATTAAGCCACATCATTCTCGCATTTGACACTTTTACGTAATTGACGATCGAAAAGTACAAATTTCAAAAGTCACTAATTTTAATCTGTAAAAATCATTGAAACAATATTTCCGTATATCGGTGTAGCTCCATATTCTAGAAATACATTTTAGAGTCTGCTAAACGAACGAGAAACACCCGTAAACATTCGCGCAACTGATTGCGAGTGACCTAAACCCGCTCGTCACGTGGCAAAGGATTTTCCTGCCATCTGTTTCGGGCTGAAAAAGATAATTGGAAAAGCTGAAGAAGAGAGTAAGTAATGCGTCGAGCCTTAAAATCACGCGTCTCCCCGAGGGACAGACGGCTCCTCGCGCGCGCATTCTGCGACAGAAGTCATCGTGATGCACCTGCATTCCAGTGTGAAAACAGAAGTGCCCGGCGGACGCGGGTTGTGTCACGCATGAGAGGGTTAAACGTGCCGCTCGCGCGCGCACGTACGCGGCCAAACGCGCCGCGCGTCGCGGTGCAACGCTCGCCGCCGCCGCCGCGGTTAGCCTCCTTCGAAAGTGGAGTAACGCGCGCAAGGTCGCCCACGTCGCTGTCGCTTTACGTGTCGCGTTCGCGGGTCGCGTTCCCCGGGTCGCGCCGAGAGCGCGACGGTGTGTTATACGCGCGGCGCGCGATCTCGCGTCCGCGCGCCGTCGCCGGTCCGTGTCGAGAAAACGGGAGCGAAACTCGGGCAACGATCGCGCGCGGTCGGGTCGCCCCGACCGGAATACGCTCGAGCGGACACGCTCCGTTCTCCGCCGCGCGTACACGCCGCACCTTCGTCCGCCGTACCGGAAATCGCGAGATGCGTAACGCACCTGTTCCTCTCTTCCACCTTTTTTTCCCCCAATCTGCCTGTCTTTCTTTCTCCCTCTTTCTTTCCGCCTCTCCGCGGACCTCGATCCGCTTCATGCGGCGCGATCCTCGCAATTTTTATTTAGTTTACAAATTGCTGTTTTTTTTTCCCTTGGTCTACCGGTACAACTGTGTGCGAGCACTGTTGTCTTATTAAATAATTGGAGATTATTATATATATCAATTATGGAAAAGGATGAAAGTGCCAAAAATAATTTTTTATTACGAGTAAATTTAGAATTTTCTTGCTATTCGGCACTCATATGAATAAGTATTAATAAATAATATTTTCTAGGAATTAAAATGAATTTCTCTGATACTTTCAATTTTTTTCACCACCACCGTATGCAGTATGGCTTATACATGTATCTTTTTTATAATATATAATATTTATATATATTATATAATTTTTAATCTCTTTATGAAGTTTTTAAGAATTTTGGCACTTTCCATCTTCAATTATGATTGTTTCACCTAAAAGTACATATACACAAATAATAAAACAGTTAAAATATATTTTTATACAATTATAAATCCAAATAGCCTTAGAAATTTGATAAATATGTTAACATTAATTACAGTAGGTATTACATATTTAAATAAACATTTAAATATATCATTTCCAATTTTACGAGCACGATCAAATTTCGTCATCAGATCTTTAATTTATTATCATGCTTCTATTTATTATAGTTTCAATCGGATATGTTAATTAGTATATGTTAATTACCGCTGCTCTTATCTTTTCTGCCTATTACACTTTGAGTGCACAGGTATGTTAATCAGAATTACGTCTGCATTCTTGAATTTTACATAATAAAAAATTTTATCGCATCTCTCTTGTCCGCGGATTATCTTGAACATTTTTCACGAGAGATTATTCGTTATCCACAAAATTTTATCGTTTATTTATATTGCAGAAAGTAATAGAAATATTTATTAGGGATCGTTGCGTTAACATACCGGTATTTCCATATGGAAAGGACATAAACGAGACGCAACGACGGAGAATCACATTGCGGTATGCGAGTAGTTTCTGCGGACGCGTGAAATCATCCACGTTCTATAGAACTCACGAAATGCCGTATACGTCGGCGAATCTGCGGTACGAGTTGCTTCGTCATGCCACGAATATAGAAACAAACGTAAGAAAACAACCCTTCCTTATCAGAAAAAAAATACGTAACCAGAAATTTACAACTGAATGATTCATCCATGATTCTCGAATCTTATCTCATCAGGAAGATAATGATCCAATCGATATATCATTGGCAATTTATAGCGCAAAAAGATTAGAGTATTAAAATAAAAATATTCGATATCTCCAAGATGAGTAGCGAAGAAGCTTCTTTTCTTTCATTCTTGTAGTATCTCAGAATTACTTTACAATATCCTTTACTCAAACTTTATTGCGCATTTTTTTGATACTTAATTTTCAATATTAAAAGGATTACATTTTTTTATAATAAGAGAGAGGAAGGGGAAAAAGAATAAAATGAGGAGCCCTAAAATTAAAAGTTTATTAAAGCGAGAACAAGATTAAATGTGAAAGATTGGAAATCGAAAATATTATTTGTAATCCTGCACATGACGATTTTACGTGGAGAAAAAGACCGGCTTAGGGCACGTTCTTTGTTATCTGGCGCCTGCCGTATGTCGTCTGACATCGAGTCATCAAGGGACATGTCGTGATGATAATTATTGACCAGTGAGTTGGCACGTGTTTCCCTTGAACAAGTGACTGATTCTTTTCCCGAAAGCGGAATCGGTAATTTAATTGTAAATTTATCGTCTTCAAACGTGTTTCCTTTCTTAAAATTCTATTCTTTTCCGTTTCTTCCTTTGAAGTCTATTGTAAGCGTAGAAAAAAAAAGAATCGAATCACATATTCAAATTATTTTGACTCGCTGATACTCTTACTTCATCTTACATTTTTTCCTCTTTTAAAAATATATTTAATAAAATGTTTAATAAAACGCATTTAAAAAATCGTAGCGCTAAAAGAAATCCAGTAAAATTGAAATTCAGATCACAATATGAAATTTATATATTAGTAATTAGGCGACAAATTTGCGCAATTTATCTTCTTGATGTAAACTGTACAGTAAAATGTCTTGTAAAATAAGATTATTACATTACAATTTATTAATCACATCAATCATTTATGTAATTAACAGACAGTGATGATTATTCTGTTTCGAGAAATTTTGATTCTGGATTTTTCATCGGCATGTACGTGAGGTATTAAAAAATTCACAATTATACTTTGCATAGGGGAAGGACTCCGAATGTGGGAAAATTTTTTGTTTAAAAAGTATAAAAGCTATTCTTAAAAAATTGGGAAAGTTTTCTTTTTCATTGTACATACTTTCAAGTATAAAGTTTTTAATTATTATAAACAAAACACCCTAAAACAATTAGTAAAAAAGATAAAAATAAAAGAATGAAAAGTCCGATTCTTGCTGTTTAGAAAATGAATTGTCTAAAATGGGATATCATATGTTCGCAATGTGAAATAGAACCATACTAGGATACCTTTGTAACGAAATCTATTTTTAGATTTTATTTTGCAAAAAATACAATTTTTTAATTTATTTAATCATTTATTCAATATTTGATATTTTTGTTTAATATTTATTTATTTATTTAATATATTTAATACATTTAATTTATATATTTGTTTATACTTAATTAACATATATATTTATGTATTATATTAACGTATATATGGGATGTACCATAATGAGAATTCGAATTGTCCCATCATTAGGAAGTGAAGAAGATAAATAAACAATCTTTAATAAAAACTATTTACAACATGTATGGATAAGACAAAATTCGAACATGCAGTTGAATTGTTATTAAAGATAGATTCAGAGTATAATATCAAAAAAATTCAAAATCATCTTTAAGTGTAAAAAATTGTTTTCAACAAGTGATGAAAACATATATAGACTAAACTTTCCAGTAGATTAAGGGCCACATTCTGTATCTATCTCTTATTCTGTATTTATCTCTTAACAACAGTTGTCAGTGTCGTTGCGCAGTTTTTCTACTAAGCATGTGTAATATCTGCGCAACACCGTCGACAACTGTCGTTAAGAGATACAGAATATGGTTTTAAAAGGCGGATAATCTATACGACATGGCGATTGGAAAATCTAAATTGCCCTCTGACAACTTATAATATGCTACAAACAGAAGTGGTTACCCACTAAATAGCACTACTAATTACAGAAATAATGCCATGTCCCATATTAAGCGCCTATCCCATATTCAGAGTTTTTCCCCTAATAATAACTCTGATTAACTTTCGAGCCTGTCTTTGATTCCTAGCTTCGCGTCATCGGTTTCGTCTGCTCGCCGGGCAGCGTGGTGGGCAGCACAATGGAAAACGAGACGACACTCGGAGTGCCTTAATAACGTATGCCGGCGGTGCGCTCGCGTGAGTCACGCCGGCGCAGCTGTCGGCCCTTCCGGTGCTTCCGAACGACGGAGACGTTGCTTCCTTGGCGTTTTCCTCTTCCTCGGCCGGGCGAACGATAGATTCACGCGTGAGTCACGTCGCACCGTGCGTAATCGCACGCGCCGGCGACACGCGGCGTGCCTCCGTGTCTCTAAATGCGAAACACAATTCGCGTCGTGGCCGCTCGTTAACCTTGCCACGGTCCCTGATTTTATCGCATTCTTAAGGAAAGAAAGAACACGACATTCTGTCGCCGAGAAAAAAAATAATCTTCATCCGGTATGCAGTATGCACAGTCAGAAGCTGAAAAATTGTTGGTCCTTTGAAGTCTTCATTTTGAGATTAAAATTACGATCTCTAGTTGGCAGTTTAACGAAAGGAGCAAGCTTATCTTTGTAACAAATTTATTTGTTATTATTTATTAGACTTGTTTACGTCTTTCAAGAGGAAGGTTTTCTTACATGACATTGAATTGGATAATAAAATGCGTGCGAATATCGATCGATATTAAGTTATTTATATCAACTCGAATTTTCCGCGTGATTCGATAGGCAATTCGAAAAACACATTGACGAAGCAAGATTTAATTAAGGGGTAACACCTATGTAGCGGGCTCGGAAAATCGAAAACTTTTTTTTTATGCTTAAATGAAAGTTTAGAGTCGAATAAAAAATTATGTACTTTCGGCATTTAGTCTATAAATGTCTGTTTATGTAGTTATAAACCCCGAACGTAAGGCCTACCATGGCACGCAGACCATGTTTTTCAAATCGGCCGGAAACATAACTTGAACAATTTTCACTTCAAATTTTAACTGTACTTTCAAAACTACATTCTCTGGAGAAAAGCGTAGGGATTTTGCGAAATATTGAAAACTTTTTATTTTATAAACAATTCTTGACAAATTTTGATGAATTTTTCCTGTCAAGAAATGAACCTTTTTTTCTAATGCTTGCCATTTTCACAAAAATCAATATTTTTTTAATTCCCTAGGCTTTTCTCTACTTTTTTTAGTATGCAAATTGAGAAAAATGTTTGATTTTTATTCCACATTAAGATTTGCAGTTGTTATCTCCCCGTCCGCGCAGAGCTCTTCAAAAAAAGGCCCTCACTGAAACAAAATTCTAGTTGAGAACGGACGAATCAGAAAATCTTGTAAGATTGATCAAATATTCTGATTATTATAACAGAAATTCTGGTTATTATAAATTATGAAGTATTGAGTTCTATTATAATAACCAGAATTTCTGTTATAATAACCAGAATATTTGATCAATCTTACAAGATTTTCTGATTCGTCCGTTTTCAACCAGAATTTTTTTTCAGTGCTGCGTTCGCGAGTCGCTACAGCCTCCATTTTGTGTATTAAACTCATAAAAAAATTCATTTGTATTCCTTAAACCATGTATAATAAACCCACATAAAGTTCATTAATTCTTTTCTTTTCCGTAAAAGAATTCTCAAAATTAGGTGTCGAAAACAGACCGCTACATATGTAGATGTTACCCCTTAATATCACGTTTCTTCGGAGTTCTGTACACACTTCAGGAATTCTGACGAAAGTATCAACTTTTCAGAGCCGCATTTAAGCAGCTTCGTTAGCGGTTGAAGAAGACGTGACTAGTCGCAGTAAATCAGCGCCTATAGACACGCCTCACGTAGAACGAAATTGAAGAGATGCGCTTGTTTGCATGCATCGCTCTAAGCTGCCATAACGCAAAGGCCGCTAATACGAAAAAAGTAATCACGCAACGTGCCGTAAATCGCAATTCGGATGCCGAGAGCGTGATATTTCTGCATCGCTCGCGTCGCGCCTAAGGTGCGTACCATTTTTACGCCCGGACACGCGTTCTACGCGTTTTACCAGGTATGACAGGTAAAAAAAACGATCGGTTCTTTCGCAATCGATTACGTAAATATCGCTCGACCGCGCGCGTGTTCCGTCGAGCGGCAAGTACGCGCCTTTTTCCTCAACGCGGAAATTTTTCCGGTCCGGTCCGGAATATTCGAAAGGAATATTGTTCCCATTAACAGGGTGACAGAAAAGCCCACGCGGTTTCCATGCCCATCCGCGTACGTCTATTCCCGGGTGAACTAATCATCTCGAGCGCCTTTCTCTCAAGCGCCCGTTCTCTCGGCGACGACATCAGCTTTCCATCTCGCGACTTTCGATTTGCCGGAGATTCCGCATTCTGAATTTTACATACATTTTGTCCCAATCCGTGAAGCAGGCTTCGCGTTATTTTCACGTGGATCACGATTGTGCGTTGCAATCGGAAACCCAACCCCGGAAGTGAAACGAGAATTCGATTATCAAGACTGTCGTTCAACATAATGGATTTATGCACACAAAGAACGATCCAATTGGCATTATCGTCAAAATGACTAAACTTTAGTAAATTACTCGTTTTAATTGGTTAATAAGAAATTGAAGATGCAAAAAAGAAAACGAGATGTTAAATTGAAGTTGTGTATAATAAGACATCAATTAAATCAATCATCAATTAAAGTTATCCCTGTATTTATGTATGTACATATTAATTATTTTCATGTCGCAGTTTGTTTTTCCGATTTTGCTGGATTTCCAAGCTACTAACTCGAGGTGTATAAAAAAACGTCGGCAATCTAGTCTAGTCAGCTTGGAATGTCGAAGTGCAAATACTTCCAAGGTGCTATCTCAAAGAAGAAAAGGTCTTGCAACCATCTGTCGCATTCAACTCAATCATCGCAGCAGTCGAACAAGTACACTCGGGACCGCGTACGTGCTTTCCTAAAAGCAGAAGTAGTTTCGAAATATTCTGAAAGTTATTTGAATAATAGAAAAGCGGCAAGATAAAGAGAGAAAGAGGAGCGATGCATCCCTGCATTGAATAACGGATAATAAGTCGTTTATCATTGAAAACGATCGCTGGACATTTTACACGCGAATGCGTAACAAATACAAATAGTAAATATTCATTAGTCTCATTAGAAAAATGATTTGGTTATGTGTTTAAATACTTTTGGACCCGATTATACCTGTTTAGAAACATTCAAAGACCTTACTGCAATTTCAGGGATAGTTCACGTTCGCATGACATTTGCAATCACGACAACATTAGTACTGCGAGCAACTGTGTCTGTCTTATATTATCCTCTGATTAACGACGAGAATATAAATCGTCACTCAAAAACTAGCACTATCATCATTCCTATCGTATTTTCCTGCAAAGGGGGAAACCTATCCGCCTCTTCTTACCTGTTTTTCAGTATCGCGGAAACACCCGTGAGGTTGTTGAGAATTTAATCATTAAAGATCCCGATAAACTAAACTTTATTATTACTTTCGCTGTAAAATCGTCAAATTATCGCGTTATACGATACCAATTACCGATCTCGATTTCCTCAAAGGCTGTCGAAGAATGTTGAAGATTTCCGTTGAGAAATTTATCACAGTTTTGCGGAGAAACACGCGTAGCTCCCGCCTCCTACCTCCCCCTCCTTCCCCTCGCAGCGCGGTGGGCCGCATAGCAGGCCCATCCTCGCAACCGGGGCCCATCCCTACTCTTCTTTCTGCTCACCCTTTCTTTTTCCCTTTCGCCGAGCTGCGCCGATCGCGGCCGATTCCAGCCGAGCTC
Source organism: Tetramorium simillimum (assembly GCA_011636635.1). NCBI lineage: Eukaryota > Metazoa > Arthropoda > Insecta > Hymenoptera > Formicidae > Tetramorium > Tetramorium simillimum. The sequence continues at coordinate 62,598 of VBVQ01000252.1, read as the reverse complement.
TAGGTTGCCGTTGATGGATCGTCGTCTATGCTGATCGGGAAGTCGCGTACGCCATCGCGTCGATCGCGTCGCCGTGTTCTCCAGCTTGGTGCTCCGAAACTCGCCCGGCGATCGAACGTCATTACGTCCGACGACCTCGAGATTTCCCTGACCTCGTCCTTCCCGGAGTGCTCGCGCGTCCTCCGACGCGACGTGAGTTGTCCGATAAGTCCCCCGGGCGCTGTACGTGAAGAAAACGTTTCGCCGCTTTCTTCCGCTCGGTAACGCGACAATTTGTTCGTCTCCCATCGCGTAGACAGTGCGCACGTTTCGTTTCTTCGCGGGGAAAATCGCTCGCGAGTCGCGTTGAAACATTCCTGTGGACCGGGGCGTTCGCCCGAATATCGGGACGTTGAGCAGAGCCGCCTCGGCACTTCCGGTCGACCGTGCGAACGACGCGACCGCGAGCACTTCGCGGGAACTCCGCGGCGGCGGTTCCAGAGAATTCTCGGCAAGACGACGAAGAAGCGCTCTCGCGCGTTACTCTCGTCCCGAGAGGACACGGCGCGGAGGACATTCGGCGACGAATACGCGAAGATCGGGAAGGCGAGGACACGGATCGAGAAGTGAACTCGGATACCCGCGGGTCGCCCTGGCGAACGGACGTGCGAATGATGCTGATACTGCCGGACATAAAGCTTCAGGTAATTTGAGCTTGGAATCCCCAACTCGCGTGATTGTTCACCGTTACACACAAACGTTTGCGAAGTTTGGAAGTTGTAGGATTAAACATTCTCCAAATAAACGGAAAAAAGCTTCGAAAGATAAGTCAAATTTTAATCAAGGAAGACTTTTTCTAAATGTCCTTATAACTTATTTTATGATCGTATTTGTTGTCATGTTCATGGAAGAAATCGATTTGCGTGAAATGGTGGCGTGAAATCCCCGATTATCAAACTCAGGCGTTCTTAGTGAAGAATTTATCTCTTAATAAAAAAAGTCTTAGTAAAGACTTTATCTTTTTCAATTCTGGATTTATACAAAACGCCTTAAGCTTACTCAAACTCTAATAACATTCCGTTGCTCCTGATAATGCGTTATTTCCTCTTTTTCGAACGGCAGCTTTAAAGTTCAAGGAAGCTTCTCTCTCCAGTTTGGTTTAAATCGGTTACCGATTCGCATCGGGTCCTCTACTCTTGAACGTGCGTATTAAATTATGCGAATAACAATGGCCCGAATTAGGGCGAGTTGCGGAACAAGCTGGATCTAGCATAGCTCCAACCTTTTCCACCGACGGGTTAAATGTGCGCTCGGTGCATCCTCAGCACAATTCCCCGGATGCGCCGCGTGTAATACACATACACGTACACACATACACACACGCGCACACACGCACGCACGCACACTCTTTCGCCACACCGCGCCTTTCTCCCTTGGCCGAGCGTGGGGCTCCTCCTCGTGTGGTAATATGTCGAGCGTGCAATGATCGCGAAGGACGCGACAGCCTTGAAGCTGCCTGAGACATGCCGTTTCTAATTAGACCGAGGTGTAAACCGGAACGATCGTGCCCACCTCCTCCTCCCCGCGAGCAATCTATACATCTTTCGTTTTCTTCTGTTCCCTTATCGTTTCCTTCGCGCTCGCCAATTCTTAAGCCGCTCGAAATCCGATCGCAATCAATCCGACCGCGATCGATTATTTTGCAATTTGAAGATACGATCGGATGCCGCGGAGATCGGCGGGAGGCGAATTGATCGATAAGCCCCCTCGGAGCCCGTCAGTCAGATTACCGATGATTACGAATTGCGTGAGCGAATCTGTAATTATTCGTTTCTCGCTTACGAGTCCGTGATTATTAATAGGTGGTTGTAAAGAGGTAATAAGTGATCGACGCACCGCGCTTGCTACCGAGCGGCTCGGTCGACCAGGCCGCAAACTGGACAGATTCAGCCGATCGTCGCTATTGTGCACGATCGGACGCACCGTGATGCTCCCCTCATCGTGATCTCGACATACTCCTAGGCAACGAAGGAAACCGCGCGCGGCGCAGCCAGCCGGGCGTTTCCAGCTCCGGTACTACGTAATTTCAATTACGGCGTAGCCGGTGTTTAATACAACTTCGGAGTCATCGACCGACTAAAAATGCGCGTGAAACGCCTCGACGCGGAGCAACGACGCGGCGCTCGTTGGACGTACTTGGTTGCGTTTCCTGCTGCGTGCTGGCTCGGTATCGGGCCTCTGTTACGCCACGTAAGACGCCGGCGAGTACGAAGGGCGACGCCCTTGCTTTGCGGATTAGCGAACCGAACGGGCAGGCATCTCTCCGTACTGCTTCGCTGTCACCGTAGACCGGCTGCTCCCCGGCGATAAACTCGATTTACACTCTTTTGCGTGCGGCCACGGCGAGGAAACGGCTTGGTTCGCGCGATTTTTAACGAGAGGAAACGAACATAGAAATTTATATTTTGTCTAATTTGTCGTATAATTTGTAAAAATTATATTTCCTCACGTTACACTAATGTGAGTAATATATGAATAATATTAACGTTGTCGAAGATTAAACGTTTGATATGGTGGAAATATTGAATGGAGGAATGCGACCGTGTCTTTTAATCGTGCATTTTAAATGCAAAACTAGAACTCGTGACGACATCCGGGGACATGTCAGGGGCATTTCAAGAAGGATGGCATGTCCTCGGAAAACCAGGATGTCTAGTCACCAGGTATAACGAAGAAGAAACGCTGACGAAATGCTAATCGCCAGGTGCGGGAGCGTCATTGTCTACCAAACCGTAGACTAGGCTCCTAAATTCATTCCCGACGTGTACACCGAAAAAGGCCCGACAGTTTGTTATCTTGAGAAATTTTATTAGATTACGACAGGCGAGGCGAATAACTGATGTAAGAAATTTAGCGCGCTTGTTAACACGCCCCTGCTTTTTCCGCAAAAAAAAAAAATCGCGTGCCCTTGTTACCGGAAGAGGAAAGTGGGTCTCAATCAGAAACGCGCGTGCACAATTAGACATTCCTACCGTATATGCGGTAAAAGTAGTTATACATTCAGCAGCATGCAGCGAGGGAAAACTATACCGCTGCGGAATCTGGTTCCGCCTGTAATGTTATGCCAGTCGCGGCTCCGGGAAAATCCGGAGCTTTATACTTGTGCATTATGCTCCCGATATTATTTTTCTCCGCGAGTGGCATTAAAAATTTTACAGTCCGACTTTTTCGCGGATATCTCGGGAGCGATGCGTTGTTATCTAGCGGTAGAAAGCTAATTTTGTTAGCAATTATTAATAATTACAATCGTTATATCGTTTGTATCCTTGGAAGTATGCTTGCAATGCGATTTCATAAATTTTGCGCACGTTTTACCGCCGTTATTAGCATAACTTGTAATATTTTCACAAAAATTTCCACAGAAATAATTTCCTAGAGATAATTTAGCCATCATTGCGCATACCAAATCCCAGCTATGCGATTGTGCCGGGAATGAGAAAATTAAGTAAAACGGCGGTAAATCGATATGTGTAAACCGCAGAATTAGAATCGTTTGTTTCCCGCAGCAGCGCGCGACTTGGTCGGCGACAGGTGCGTGTTGCGAGGGGCCGCGAAAAATGTGGACGTATCTTATTTCCCGTTCGTCTTCTCGGTCCGTTCGACTATGTCTACGGCATTCGATCTCAGGTGGGGATCATTCGCGGTGGATACCGTTATCGAGCTCCTTCTTCGCGGGCCTTCCCGGCGTCGGACGGTATCTCCTCGCAGTACCTCCGAGTACGTGGACCACAAGCGAAATCGCATTCGCGCGTCCGCTTTCTTCGACATTTCTTCTCGTTTATTCGTACATCTGACGTAGTGGACTTTGTTTCATTCTCCTTTCACGAATATCATGAAATTACTCCAAAATACAGATAGATTATGATTAGAAATTGTTAAAGATTAATGAAAATTTCCGCTTATTTGCTTATCAAAATGTTTAACAAATTCGACATTGATCGTTTTGTGATTTTGTTGTTAAATATTGTCTCCCGAATGATAAGAACATTGAAAAGTCCATTTAGTATATTAGATATCAAGTAACAAATTTGTTAATATTGTCATACGTTGCGTTGAAATTAATATTTCGTGTCTTTTAAAAGGTTTCTTCAGGTTTTGTAAAACTACTATGTAAATTCATCGATATAGTGCGCAGAACGTAATACAAATCTTCGTAATAGAAGAGGCTTAAATAAGGAAATGACATACATAGACGAAAATATTGCTCAACTACCATTGCTAAACGTTCAACTGTCCACTTTCGAGTTTTACTATATGCATAATACATTATATATCCACCTGCGTAAGTGTGACGTAAGTCTAATTTGCTTTCTGAAATCTGATTTACATTATTTTCTACAAACGAGCAATTCTTGCTCGAAGTCCAGAAAAAAAAAGAGACGACCGTTTAAATATAAATTCGAAATTTGTGCTAAATGGGCAACGAGAATGCGGGACATCGACCGCGTAGAAATCTCACGTCGAGGCATCGACTGATAGCTGCACTTTGTTTCAATTAATATAAGTAAAAAAAAATAATGTGGGTTTTAATCTCCGCCATCCTGCCATTTACGTCAAACGCGTATGTAGGTTCTGTCCTTATTCGTCTCATTCGTTTCAAATTAGTACCTCGGCTTCCACTTTTTCTCGCCGAATGTTAATCAGTCGTAAAAAATATGTGTATACGTGACGCGTAAACGTACGCGAGTGCTGGCAGTGTATTGAGCTCGGGGGGTCCGTGGTTCGCTAAACCCAAATGACCGTGCCGTTCAGCCATCCTTGCGGGAGGACAGCTATATGCAATGATCGGGGAGGGCCCCGTCGTCCACATATCGGCGTTTCGCCGTGCCGCTTTTACGGGCTTGCGTCTCATCGGGACCGTACGCACACGCACGCCGTGGGTGCGTACGAGAATCGCGGCGAGACAGAGGAGAGAGAGAGAGACGAGAGAAAAAAGCCATCGTTATCCATCCCCACTGTATTATTTACGGAGTTTCTCTCCTTTCACCGAGCGCCGGAGTGCGTCCGCGGGACCCATATTCCGGCGACCTCACCTCTCGCGATTAGTCGCCGGGAAGATACGACGGTTGCCGGTCACGAGTCCGACGTTGCGCTCGAGGGTTTATGAGAAATCGTCGAGAAACCTGCTAAACGACGAGTCATGGGTTTAAGTGCGAGTCTACCGCGTCTCTGTGCTCGCGACCGATCGGCGCCGGGTCTATGACAACAGTAATATGCATACATCGTCATTTCGTAGTCTCGATCGCAATTTCTTTTCCCTCTTCCACGATAGATGCGTTCGTTAATGGCTGAAAACGCTACGCTAAATTCCCCCGTGCGGTTCCGTTAAAAATTACGGTGGTTTCAGCGTAAATACCGTGATGCCGTTTGAATGTGATTGACGCGGAAGATAATAGGAAATATAACGTAAATTCCCGGCGATGGATTCGCTCGATAACATTTTGCCGGCAGTGCCGCATCGCAGATCGTGCGAATTTCCACGGAAAAATTATTATTGCGATCGCGTATCTGTTCGCGGTGTGCACAACGTACCGGGGGCAAAGGACAGAAGAAAAACGATTGCGCGTACAGTAATTTGAACACGCGCGCACTTCTTTGTGTCTCATAAATTTGCTGGGCAAGGCCGCGGGTATCGAGGTCGCATAAATCAAACGCTGACGAATTAGGAAGATCGAGTGTCCGTGTGCGGCCTACGTGCCGAACGTGGGCAAATCTTACATAATAATGTGTTAACCCACGCGACCGTTGTTTTAAAAATACAGGTGTGCATTTTAAAGATTAGGAACTTACATATGAAGGTACAAAATGTGGGTACAATTCAATGTTATCTTGCGCATGGAATAATAATCTTTATATAATCTATCTATCAACAGCTCTATATCTAAACTATCTATTTTTTTACAGTAACTGTATGTATATTATTGCGAAATGGCGTTACCGGGGGAAGATCAATGGTTGTTTCCTGATGATTACCGTAATCGGTTTTTTATTGCCTAAATTTACATGCAAAACGGCTAAACTATCATTTTACAATGCCTCTTGCTTCTTTATGATCTGTTTGTGCTCCTTTTTCCCGATCTGCTGGAATTATCTGTATGCGACGAGCATATTTACTGCAAGTAACAATGGTTTGCGTGCAGAATATTTAAATCGTTTTAAACACAGTTTTAATCATGATTTTAAACGCAGTCTTAGGTCCAAATTCATAGTCATTTCTTAAATCTTAAGACTTAAGAATTTCTCAAATCTTAATCGACTTTTTAAATTGTAGAGCTGATCTTGCTTTATCTATGGTTTAAAAAAGGAAGGAAGCGCGCGAGAAAGACAAAAAATAACCTTTAATTACATTTTACTTAAGTACGTTTAATCACTTACATTTAAAAAATTGACATATTAAAAGTTATTTTTCCATTAATTCCATTCTTTGAGCCGCAGATTATAAACCAGCCAAGATCAGTTATACAATTTAAAAAGATGATTTAAGATTTGAGAAATTCTTAAGTCTTAAGATTTCAGAAATGACTATGAATTCGGACCTTACTCAAACTACTAAAAAAAAATGCACGGCACTCGCTATCACGGTGATAATTTAACTGAACATTTCACGCAAATTCAATTGAATATTGCGCGCGCAGGACGCGCGAGATGACAAGGCTATCTCGTAGATAGATCGCTGCTCTTTACGCACGGACGCTCGATGCCGATTTAGTTCAGCGATACTGATTCCAACCGGCCTCGTCTTTGATTCGCCTGAAACAGCAAACAGTTATGCGACCAGCCGACCGGCCGGCTACTGTAGCCGCGACGTTTAATAACGCGCGAGTTACGGTAGATTTAGCGCGCGATAACATCCGGCAAAGTCGTTAATGTCGCATATGCATTTACGTTGCGGCATATCCAGTGTCCCGAAACCCGTGGTATTTCCTCTTTGAGAATTATTCAACAACGCAATCGTGAGCTAATGACCAATTCTTTCTTAAAATCGGAAATTTTATGAGATACATTTTACTACTGATTAATTTTTTTCTTACACATGTATCAAATAAATTTTAATATACGTAAATCAATTTAACTGATAGACTAGAGTAAAAATGTAGCATAAAGAGAAACGTGGTTCATAATTTGTTTAATAATTAGAATTTTCAGAATCTTTCATTTGATAATTGAAATTGATTTGTTTGTTCATTTAATTTCTGAATTTTTTTTTATTTAACATCTATAACGTCTAATTTCGTATAAAAAATGATAGTATATTATGGCCCAAAAGTCTAAAGATTGTTTATTTTAATTATTTTTGTACGTTTAATTTTCCTTCTGATGAAGAATTATAAAAATTACACATGCAAATATAGTTCTTTTAACATATTCAATGTTAGATGGATGGAAAAAAAAATAAAAATAAAAGTAGATTTTCAATACCTATAATTCAGTATTATAATTCAGAGGAAAAATACACGATCCCTGAGGAGGGGATATTCTATATGCATATATTAATGATAGGTGTGTGTTTTGCGAACACCGATAAGTGAGCTATCGATATTTATGTCAAGAGGAACTGGACGTTACAATTTCCTGTTGAACGAGAAACACCAATCGTAACTTCTAGTTGACCGAGTTAGCTTTCGTATATTCTATTTATTCTACAAATGTTTTTCTACGATACATTACGTTGTTGTTGCGTCTGAGTGAAACGCCACAACTATTAGCAAACGTTGCCAAACTTCCGCATTGACCTTTGCGCACAATATGAAAGATTGCGGAATCTGCACTCCACGTGATAAAATAATAGCCATTCAGCCATTTATACGTTGAAAAACTGGAAGACAATAGTTCATCTTATCGTTGCGCGTGACAAAAATGATAGAAGATAATAAAACAATACTTTTGAACGGCAAAAATGATTTTTTTCACAGCATGGACGCCGAGGATTGATACGTTCTTACATATACACGCGTTACATAAGAATCCGCGTAATCGAGGATCCTCGTCCATTCGACACAATACACGATGTTATAATGATGTTACGATTCCGGCGTTGTATAAAATTTATATCGTAATAGGAAAACTGTAGCAACTGTGGCGAATGGAATGTGTAGGTGGAGACGTGCCTTTCGAATTTTATGTTGCTCGGTTTGCACGAACGACAGTTACGGATAACCCATCGTTACCTTCGAGTCGCGCTTATCGCATTAACGAGACGAGGCTTATTAAGTAGAGTGGAACGGAATTACGGTAACGTGAACACCTAGTCCGCCGTTACGTCTAAAATAAAGGCTAACCGCATAAACCCTGTGAGCCTGCTTTTTATCTTTTTCTCCTTTTTTTTTTGGTCTTCATCGTTTATTAATATTTAATTACTAATATTTTTTAGCAATATAGATACGGTATTTTCATTCCGTTTGAGATCGGCGTAATTAACGATGTGGCTGCGAGAAAGAAATCAATTTTCTCCCCTTCGATAATCATTCGGTTATTTGTTTTGGAATGATATAGGAAACCATCAGGTTTGGTCGGCAATTTGAAATCACATTTTTAACTGCAGCTTACGTTCTCGATAAAACGAGCTTCGTTAATTTATTCGTTAATTTATTCAGCGCCTTTTTTTGCGGAAGATCAATCGAGAATGTGCATCGCAATCTTATATTGTACATTTCCTTAGAAGCCGGTTTGTATAAGATGATAAGACACGACTAGATCGTTGAACATCATTGGCCGTGCAGTATCGCTCGGCAATGCAAATCGGCTTTCGCGTTTATTGAAATTTTACGTGACGCGATAGTCATCCTACATTTGCGGTGTAAGCCGTAATAATAGAATTTTTATGGTGAAAGCAAGTATTATGCATCCATTTTACTCAGATAAAAATTAAAAGAATTCAGAAAGAATCAACAAGCAAACCTGCATATTTTTTAAATTAAATTATTTTATGTAACATGAATATGAACGATATAATGTATAAACGTAAACGTTGATTTAACTATTGCTTTATTAATTTGAGAAAGCTTGTAAGTCTAAAGTTTATAAATAGGCGTGTGTTTGTATTCTTAAGTCGTGTGTAAATCATTAAGACTTTTATGACTGATCTTTTGCGCAACGATTAAGTACTGCGAGATGATAAATGCAGGCTAGATTGCGGGGATTCTGAAAAGAATTGTGTATCTGAACTGTTTATCTGACATTCCTGGATATATAGCGTGTCTTTCTCTCTCTCTCTTTTAATTAATTGAGTATTGTTCTTTCGTTTCTGAAAAATAATTGGATGTTTCTTTAATTTAATGCTCTTTAATTTTTAACATAACAGAAAAATATGTTAATAAAACTAAAGCCCGATGAGAAAATTATGTTAAAATAACATTATTTTGACATCGACTAAAAAATAACATTTTATTGTTACATTTCACATATTGTACAACATATTGTTATCGATGATACAAGATTCGGTGAATTCTTTATTTATTTACGTACAAAATTTTTTATTGGCAATAATATCTGGCTTTAAATCTGCAGGGAAAAGATCAGCTTTGAATTTGTGAAAAGAGATCTTAGAGTTTATGTTTGATATAAATATTATAGCGAAACATTCCTCACAATAAAGCATTGTAATCTACGCTAATTTAAAGTTTCTAATCACAGCTTCTACATATAATTTATTATTAGCTATTACAAGTCACTACTACATCAGATTTTCACCGCATTCTTCATGTTCTATTCTCAAGTAAAAATAAGAGACAAAAGCGGGAGAGAAAGATGATCGGCCGTTAGAAAATTGTATCTTCGTCTGCGTCGAGAACAGTTCCGATGGTACGATCGAGATCATGCTAAAGTGGGTGCATTACTGCCCGTTGCCGAGGGAACGCGCGATCGCTCCCTCGGATGCGAAGATGATCGTTTCGAGCGAGACCACGAGGGACGACAAGGACGAAAGACGGGCGTTCGACAGGAGAAAAGACGGCGTTGACACGGTGCGAAGTGCGCGAAACGCGAAAACCGCCACTCCGGACGCTATCATGAGGAGATGCTTTCGGTTTGGGGTAAGGAGCAGAGGAGGTCGAACTTGACAGTCGGCTGCACGGTCGGCGATCGCGAGGCCGTCGCGGTCTCCTCCGACGTGTAATTCGCGCGATAACCGCGAGACCGTGTTCTATTCCTCTTTTCTTTGTAGTCTGCATACGTCTTATTGTTAGCATATAATTACATTTATCAGCGTTTCTTCTCGACTCATCAGGGTCATTTTTTTATAGTGTTTCACAATCAGTTGGATCGAAGGAACGAACTATCAATAACTTCTGCATACTAATTTTATAATAGCCGAATAAAATAATAACTTTCAGCATATTATAGTAATACTTGTGGTAACTTTAATTAATCAGTATGATACATTTATTTTGCTTCGAATTACTTTGATATCAAAACATATTAAATGTTTCTTAATTATTAACGTAGTGCTGTATAGTAAAGACAATTTAATAAATATATTTTAATAAATTGTATCTGATATTGAATTTCTTTTTCCCAAAAACGTAAAAAATTAAAACATTAATTATAATCATTTATACGTGAGAAAGTAGCAATTCTCTCAACAGACATCACCGAAAAGAGAAAGATTCTCTTTCGAGAAGATGGTGTGGAACTCGTATTGCATTTTGAAAGTATCAATATAGATAACAAAGTGTGGAACTCGTATTGCATTTTTGAAAGGATCAATATAGATAACAAAGAAAATCGTTTTATCGCCTTGTCCCCACTTATATTATGGCCATAATCCGAAAAGAGGATAGATAATCGCCGGCCAGAGTTAGTTGATCAACATGGTTAGCGGAACTGGTCTTTATCGTTGCGGCAATCCTTGCGGATTATATGATTACGAGCCATACATGATACGTCGGAGGCATCGCTAACTATGCGTTTCATGGTTCGCAGGGTTCGGATCCGAGGGTAGCGACCTGCAGAGGAAAACTGCAGAACAAGCGAAGTAAGCTCAACCAAGAGATCAACAAGGAGCTGCGGTTACGAGCGGGCGCTGAGAATCTTTTTAAGTAAGCGTTCGCACGTTACGAAATTTATATCAATATACAATAATAAGTATATATATATATATATATATATATATATTTAAATATAATTATTAAGTTGAATACAGCTAGATATTTTTATAAATTACAACGAAATTTGTGTAGAATTTTCCGGTAATCTTTTCTAGTACAATTCCTCTAACTTTCCAAGTAACATTACTTTAAATTAATTATTTTTTCACTCTGCGATTTATATATTTACAAAAATAAAACTGTAAAACTAAAAATCTAAATGATTCAAGTGATCAAAAATAAAAAAATGTTAGATACAACAAAATTCTGTTGTACAATTAATAATTACATTTTATAATATACTTACATTTCTTAGTTCTTATTAATCACGTTACAGGGCGACGACCAACAGAAAATTGAAAGAGACCGTCGCCTTAGAGCTAAGCTTCGTCAACTCGAATTTGCAGCTGCTGAAGGAACAACTCGCCGAGTTGAACAGCTCGGTGGAGCTCTATCAGAATGTCGATGGGTAAATTTGGCGGGAATTATGAGTTTTACTCAGATATATGTGGCGAAAACATACGATATTATATCGAACGGTATTTTCTTTCAGTGATGAGCCTGTTATGCCGATGATACCATTAGGACTCAAAGAGACCAAAGACATCGATTTTCGGGATCCGTTCAAGGTAAGTTCCGAATCAACACGATGATAAATTTACCAAATCATCATCAGATTTGTAACTGTGTGATTCTATTTGTTGCATCTGTTTATTCGAGAGGCGGTACATCCGAATTGTCTTCGAAATTTTCAAGATTCTTCTCTTTCTTCTGGGTTTGTTTCGCGGAATCTTCAGTTACTTTTAGAAAATCATGAATATCCGTGGCTGGGCCGATCTCGAGGAAAGCTCGTTGAGAGATCACCGGTGGCCGAACTGTAATTACTTTTGTTTCACGTTCGCTAGATTTTTTCTTTCTCGTTGATTCGTCCTTCCTCACGATTGTTGTGCACGGAGCCAAACGGGCCATAGAGATCACTAAAGTTCCAGTGGTCGTATTCCGTCGAACGTTACTTCTCTCAACCGATACCTCGCAGGGGAGAGTCAACTGCAGGATCTTTCCTTTTATGGTGACTCGGACGTAAGTCGGGTTAACGTCGACGTCGATATAAGAAGTGTCCAAGTGTCTACGAATATAAAACATAAGCATGTTAATAATGAAAAATATTTTTAGCAAATTTTAATAAAATTCAAAATTTGTAACAGACAGAAATGTCCGCTATTAATACATTAAAAATTGATTATTTATTCTTGAACAGTGTTTTTAGGTGTTTTTAAAATAGGTTTTTTAATATATTTTTTTATACTTATAATTATTTAGTGTTCAGATAGAGTGTATGCCACTATTTAGCACAAAATATTAATCAATGATTACCTGTAAATGGAGACTTCGAGAACAACAAAATCGGGATCCTCTTCATCGTTTAATCTGAATGGCACCTTCGCCTGATTTATATTATATGCTCTTCCGTCTGAAGCGAATAGTTTCAGCACACGTTTTGGTTGATTGCTCTTCTCGGAAGTATGATTCTTCTTTTCTTGTTTCTTCATGAATCGCTCAGCAATGGCGACTCTATCTTCCGGCGTATGATAACTAGGCTGTTTCCAGAAACGTTCGTCGTCTGACTCGTCATCCTGTTCTGTATTCGCATTCTCACTTTGCTCATTCTCTTGTTCTTCTTTAGTAGTCTGAAGAAGATATTATATACGCTCTTATTTGCATTTTTCATTCGTAAATGATTCTGTGACGTAACTGTTTACGCACTTAGCAAACTACAGACAATTTGGAAAAAAAAAAAAAAAACGCAGATATATATAGTATAGTTTAATTAAGGAAAATATGTTAACATTATTTGTACATTTTTAAGTCTTTTGCAATTCAAATCAGTAGTTATAAAAGTAGTTGTGAAAAACTTCCCTTAAAAGTTAATATAAAATATGTATATTAATTTACGACCTTGTGGATTAAATGTCAATAGCACACTTCAATAGTGCGCATTTAGATAATTACTGCCTTATTAAATAATTAAGTTAGCACGCTTTGCAAGTTGCATGCTAGCCCAGACATTGCATTACCGTCATAATACTATCACTTACGTACATCGTCAAGAAAAAATTACCATCTGCTTGATTGTTTCTGTGGTTTCGTGTGCATCACTGCGACGTGCACGTTGAGCTATCCTAGTCTTCTCGTAATGCTTATAGCTCTCGATAACATCATCTCGCGCTCGCGAATAGATCTGCAATGCTTTGATGCGTTCCGATCTTTCAATCTCCTGCATGTCGAGCTCCTGCAATTGTGGTAAAGTCGCCACAACGTACTGCCTATAGTACTCGTAATCTGCGCAAGGATTTCCCATTAGAATCAATTGCTCCAAATGCTCGTTGCACCTATGTGAAGCATGCAATTGAGAGAGAGAAAATTATTAGAGATTTTTATAATTCTCAAATTATATATAATATAATATAATATGAAAATGATGTTAATTGACGCACAGTTGATCAAAATTTAATCCTGATCTTGCTGATTGGATTTTAACTAATTAAATCACATAAATTGTTGGGTATGTTTTGATTTTCTTAACATGATGTAATTTTAAATGAATAAATACATTTATTCACTTTAACTTTACAGCCAAGAAGTGGGACATGATGTAATTTTATAAAATCAAATAATAAGAAATTATATATAATAATAATGAAATTTACGAAAGAAAATACCTGAGATTTTTTACACTTTGTAAATTTCCGATAAAATTAACGGTGAGGTCCAACTTCTTTAAGCTCTCCAAGCCCTCCAGGTTTTCGATAACCTCGATATTATTGAGGGCCAAATTCAGATATTCCAGCCTCTTCAGCATATTCAAGTTCTCTATCTTCGATATTAGATTGTGCTGCAACAGGAGGATCCTAAGATTTCTGCAGTGTCTGTCTATCAGCTCGATTTTATCGATATTCTGCTGGTGCAAAGCTATCTCTTCCAATGTTGATATTTCGCCCTCATTGTGCTCCGATCGTTTCCGTATTAATTCAATAGTGATTTTTACCATTTTTGTCTTGCGTCAGTTTCTAACTTTAGCGAGAACGAAGGAAAATCACAAGTGTTGCGAAAAGAAACACGCCAGCATGAATTAACCAAGAAAGCTTTGTAGTTGCTATGAAGATATCGATTTAACATTGTCGGTCACGTATTGCGATTCCACGTGCTACGTGCACATGTTACGAATTATTGATTGCCTCGCGTCAATGATCTTTTATTTTCTTGTAGGACTTCATCTTGGAACACTATAGCGAGGATGGGGAAAACTACGAAGAAGCTATAGCTGATCTGATGGAAACCAGACAAGTAAGTAAATAACGCGTGTCCCTTTTCATAATAATTTCAAATTAAACTTTTAAAAAATGTTAAATCTCTCATCTTTTTATTTACTGTTCAAAAATTTTTTATTGGAGAACTTTGCATAAATTGTCCGATTGTTATTTCTTGAATAAATTATATCATTTCATAATTTTCAATAATTTGAATATTATCTCAAAATGTAGATTTTAAGGTAGCGAACATATATAAAGCAAATGTTATAAATATTTTATTATTTTAAATCTGCAGGCTACGAGGACACCAACAAGAGATTCGGCAGGCATCGCGTTACTCCTACGTTATTACAATCAGCTCTACTTCATAGAGAGGCGTTTCTTTCCGCCCGACAGAAGTCTTGGAATTTATTTCGAATGGTTCGATTCGTTGACAGGAGTGCCAAGTTGCCAACGAACGGTCGCTTTCGAGAAAGCGTCTATTCTCTTCAATGCTGGCGCACTTTATACGCAGTTGGCTGCCAAGCAGGATCGTCTGACCGCTCGAGGACTCGATCAAGCGGTCGATTCTTTTCTCAGAGCGGCTGGCACTTTCCGATATATTCACGAGAACTTTACAAATGCACCGAGTATGGATCTGGGCCCGGATATGTTAGAGATGCTGGTGCAGTTGATGCTTGTAAGTTCTCGTTCTCATCTCATAATTTGATATTTATCATAGATGTTCAAATAAAGAATTGTTTAGCAATTAATAACTTTTGAATATCATGTATCATATATTTACTATTAATATAATAATTTAATAACTTTGCATTTTTAAATTTTAGGCTCAGGCAAGAGAATGTCTCTTCGAAAAGCTGGAGCTTCAATCGAGAGACGGCAGAAACATTGATGTTTGTTTAGATCTTGCTCAAGAGGCAGCTCAGGTAAAAAAAATCTTTCTCATGATTTTTCTTGCGATTATTGATATTATAAGTACAAGTGAATCATGAAGATAATTAATTCAGGTTGCGGCGATATACAATGACGTCCATGGATTGATATCGCGCGAGCCGGTTCGTGACTACGTCCCGGAGACGTGGATTTCGTTGATACTGGTAAAGCGTGAACACCATCTTGCCCTCGCTCACAAGCATCTCGCGGTCGGTCTGCTGGACAGATCTATCGCTGAGTTTCGTGTGGAAACAAAGCTCACTTTGGAGCACATTCAAAAGAGCGACGGGAAAACTCAATTGGACACGACCGTTCCCAGGGATGATAATGAAAGGAAATTATTGGGTGCGTTTACCTGTGCACGACTCATTGTTTCATATAATAATTACGCTTATTTAATATCAAATATGATTTTTACACGTCAGCTATTCTTTTTATTTATCTTGATCTACAAGAAATGTGTAAGAATAGAATTTTTTATTGCAGGCAAGGCACATCTCAGAGAAGCTCTCGTTTTACACGACGAGAGTCAACGACTTCAGAGAATGTGCCGCGATCTAAAGGGTAAACAAGCGCTAGCGAAGGTGCTGAAGAGAGCGCAAGAAACGACGCTCGATAGCTACAATAGATTCGGTAGTGAAGATGATTTTCGAGAACTTCTGGATCCACCAGATATTATCGGTACGACATTTTGTCAAAGAGCATCACTCAAAACATGATTGAATTTTGTTTCTTATATTTTGATTTATATGTATAATATCATAATATCAAAATTCATATTTTTTTATTTTACTCTTCTTTATTTGCAAATGTAGCCTCCACGAAATTTCAACTTAGCATCACTCATCCGGATTTCGGGCAGCATGGAGTGGATGACCTTTTCAAATCGTTGGGACCTGTAGCGATATTTTCCGCCAAACGACACTGGACCGCGCCGCGAACGGTGCAGCTTCAAAGAGGTCCTGACGGCGAAGGTTTCGGATTTAGCGTACGCGGCGACGCTCCGGCGATAATAGCTGCCGTTGATCACAATTCGCTAGCTGATGTAAGATAATCTAACGTATCTAATGTAACTCACATTATCTTTAATCTTTTTTTTTATAATTATGTAACGTATTCATGCAATTATGATAATGGATAAAAACGAGAGAACTTTTTTTATTCCAGGTCGGCGGGATGAAGGAAGGAGACTTCATAGTCGGTATCGGTGACAAAGATGTCAAGTGGGCGTCTCACGAGCAAGTCGTGCGAATGATAAAGCAATGCGGTGACTTTATAAATTTGAAGTTAGTCACCCCAATGGATAGGAATTATCTAAAGGTGAACGATAAAGTCTATAACAAATATCATTCTAATAAAATGTAACGCAATACGTTAATTAATAAGATAAGAATATTTTGAAAAATATACGTAGTAATTGAGATTAGATAGTTGAGATTAATTAGTTGGTTTTTGATAATACATTTTTCTGTTTGTCTATATTCTCCTTTTTTTCCTTATTAAAAGAAAGACGACAGTCATAAATAAAGTATTTCTTTGATAAACGATCTAATCGATACGAAAGTACGACGGTAAAAACTAATTATTTTAGAAACCAGGAAAACCCAACAATCACCACGATAAGGGCAGCGTCTCGGCGAGCAGCTCTTCTGGAGTATCTTCCGGTCAGCCGAGCCCAGCGGGATCCGTCACTACGGCGCACGTAGTCAGAAGGCTCCCATGGAATCCGTTTAAAAAATCCGGCGTCCAACGCGAGAATAGAGATCTAACTTTCGATAACGTTATTCTTAGATGATTTCTGGATTAGAAATGATCCAGTTATCGTATGTTATCCTATGAATTTAGAGTGTGCAGCGATGAGCTGCCTCGACTCACGAACTAAAACTTGCGAAAATCGATCATTAATTGTCAAAATTGAACGTTATATGGCAGAAATAATTATTCGCCATGCGAAAATTTTAATAATCGTTAAAACCGATAAATATATTTTTGTAAATATATAATCTTGCAGTTAATTCATTGCGTAAGCAATGATCGAAATCTTTCGTATGCCGTTAGATATCGGATGTGTTTAGAATTTTTCTATTGATTGTTGGCAGAATTTTGTTCAGATGGTTCATCACGATGATATTTTTGCTAAACAAACTCTACCCAGATCTTCGACGAGTTTGCAATTACTTCAATATGGTTTTGATACAATTGCAATGATGTTAGAAATTCTTTGCCGACATTTTGACGAATAACAGTGCCAACGCAGGCGTATAGTGTAAGTGCTCAAGAAGATCGCCCATTATCGCGTATTTCGGTGGGCATACGATTTACGACTGATTTAAGCTATGTACGATTACACACTTTTTGTCGTACCGTTTATGTGAATTCGTTTACTTCACCGATGAATTGAATTAACGAAAGGATAAACGTATTGACAAATAGTCGTATAGCGACGCGAGATTGTCGCTTTGTACTTAAGCTTTCTTGTTAAATCGTCAAACGAATTAATATAAATCGGGTCTTTACGCGAGCGTACTCGCGCTCGTGTGCATCTGTACATTTATACATAGATATAGCATCGGTAGAGGCGTGTACACAGCTTTTTATTTTATACATATATATATATAAATACATGTATATCCGTAAGAAAAATTATATCGCATTCCATCCAGAAACGATTTTTATTTTTCCCTAATGTCCGATTTTCTTTAGTATTGCATGTAATTATAATTATATATTTTTTATATTAATATGGATTGTTGCAAGTTGCGTGCACAAGAACCTTTGTGAAAGCAGAGTGTTGAATAGAGCCATAATTAGTGGAATTTTAATTATAGCAATTACACTTATACACATATATACATACAAGAGACGCGCAAATTTCTGTAGGTTTTCATCAGTAAAATATTTGATGTTTTTGACTATCCTAAATTTTCGAAAGACGAAACTTTGGGCTATCATATTTACTATTTATAGATGCAAACCTTAATCTTTTAAGATTAAAATATAGTTTCTTAAAGGCTTATCGCTATTTCGATCATTATGCAAATAGTAATATGAATAGAAGGAAAATGAATGAAGTAATATGAATATTGAATCACCGAGAGATCAACATTACTTTGAACATATTTCATTAATATATATATATATATATAAAACTATCTAACTGAGGTCGTTGTACTTTCGTTTCAATGGACGTTGTTGAAGCTTTTAGGGTCACCGGAGAAAGTGCAGCGACTGAAGCGTTCCCTGGAACGTGTTCTTAGCCGCTCAAACGACACGAAACTTTCGACAAACTTGTACGACGGCCACGTGTTCGAAGATAATCGTATTAAAATGCACAAAATTCCTATTTGAGGAATCTACATACTCGTCTATGCAAATTCATGACAATCTTTCGAGAGTACTTTAGATGGGAATTAAAAATACATTATCGAAATGTCAAAGCGTTAAGCTTCTTCTCCTAATTTCGTTGAGGATATAATCGTCCTATATTTTCAGCGCTGCTATATCGCGCGGATCAAAATTTCACCTTTGTCGATGTGTGCCTGAAAATACATATCGCATGCCACGAATCTTCTCTCTTTACCCTATTTCCCGCACGATAGACACAATAAATTGTATCCTGCGCCGCTGAATTGATGAGCGCGCATTGATTTAAGAATCTACACATAATTGGCCTCGAAGTTACGGTCATGAAACATCCCCGCCTGAGATTTCTACTTTCCCAGATTTTCGCCATTTATACTTGGACTGTTTGATAAATTTAATAAAATTGAAGACTTTTTGAATCACAAAACTTTTTGAATCTCAAAAGTCTCTCCAATTATCTCGAAATAAATGGCATTTAATTTCGATCATTTTCATAATCACGAGCGAATATATAGAATGAATTATTTACTGAACTGACTTCTGCAATTTCTATTGTGTGTGTGTTGATTGTATCTGGTGCTTCCAAGTGGCACGCAAATGATATTGTTAACAGAGAATACCATTTTTCCTGGAGTAAAAGTTATGGGATTTGTTGATTTTAAATCATAAAATTGGACGATTCCCGCTGCGTCTAGGCGCAGTTTTAATGACATTAATTGCTACCGCACAATTTTCTCACACACCGGTGACTGCGCAAATTAAAGCGGAGGGAACACCGAGGAAGACCGGCACATCGAGGGCCCTAACGTCGCAAAAATGCAGGAGAGGAATAGAAAGGCGTATTCCTCGATATACATAAGCGCGGCGCCGTGACTTTCACCGACGCGACGTCAAGAAACGTTGTCGTGCCAGCGATCGATTGCGCAATAATTTACGTAGCCGAGATAGTAAAGAAAGCATGCGGCAGGTCCGGTTGTAGCACACTCGCGGATTAATTTCGCGGAATGAAAGACGGAATGAAACGTCCGATTGTCCAATTTGGCTAACAAGTGAAACGCTCATCGCTTTCTGGATATCTGTGCTTCCTTACATGCTTTATAAAAAAAAAAACTTCTGTCGCAGCTAGAGTTAATCTTTAAAGATAATGCCGTTGTTTTCATTTTTATTAACATTATACGCGAATCTCACATTTTTGTATACCAAAATTGACAAGAGAATAATTTTGAGCAGAGAAACGTTCGATTAATCTTTCATTTAACGAAATATTTGATGATATGTCATGTAAAAAAAGTAATATTTTTCAAAGAAGTTCTGCAGTCGCAAGAGTTTGTATAAATCAATTCCAAATTAGAAAATTCGACATTTCTATGACGAAATTTTATAAAAAATAATCTTGTATAAAATGGAAACGCGTCGTATCAAAATAATTTATTATACTTCCAATTGAAGCAAGCGTAAAATGAGATTCTTTTTATTACATTGAAATGTCTTAACATCTGACTAGTTCAAGAATCAGATAAAAAGCCGTTATTTTTCTGGTCGAATTTACATCTATAAGCAATTTTTTTCCAGAGCACTCTTTCATGAACAGTCACTTTACATAAGAAAAAGTCGAGCAAGAAAACGGATCTAATTCTATTAAACTAAAGGTTAAATACTTAGAATACAATGTTTTCCAGTATTGTCATGTTTTATCTGATGATGACGTAATGGAATAATTAGGTATTATTCCGTCTCGAGTAGATTATTTCAACTCCTTCATACTGAATTCCGAGAAGTTATCAAGTGATATTAATGTCGCATGAATTTTTTTTTTTCGTTTTTTTACATCTATTTTATTTTATAAAATCACAGTTTCTTTGTGCATAGCATGATCACGTTCCATGGCATCGCTGAACGTTATTGCGAACGAAAAATGACCGTGATAGGTATCGGAGCGCTCGGTGAACCTCATTCGAAAGAGCGGTGAAAGCAAAATGAAAGATTACGAGAAGAAAGTGAATCTCCCAGCAGCAACGTCGTTGCGAAGGCGTTCAAGAACGGGCGAGCTTCTACGGTGCTTTTTATGCCGAAGAAAGTAACATGTTAGCGTTGTTGCGATACTCTAATTCGTACCCTCGCAATTCGAATTGATCGACGAAAAACTGTTGTAAACAATAAATACATACGTTTGTAAAATTTCAACTAAAATTTCACTCAGCGTAACAATTAATTATTTCGCTTACATTAACATTAAAATTTGTGACTTAATTCTTCTGAAACTTTTTCAAAATAAAAATATAAATAAAAATATGATTTTTTTATAGTACAAATTATTGTTATAAAAACAAATGTTTTGAAAAGTTTCTCAGATTTTTTCTAAACTACTTACAATAATTAAGAGAACACTTGACACTTTTTCAAAAAATAAGCAAAATTCAACTGTAACTTTGTCAAAAGTTTTGAAATCTAAATTTAAAAAAAGGATTTTATAGCTTAAAATTTTCACTTTTGAACAATATGTATATTTAACTTCTTAAAATTTTGCTAATTTTTACATACCAAAAATAACGAGCTAGACAAAACAAAACATTTTCTTGTCACTTTTATTCGTGTCACAAGCACAAGAAACAATTTCAGAAAATATTCAGCTATTCTGTGTGAAAGATTGACGTTTTTTGTACAAGTCTTTTCTTTGATAAAATTTCTCTAAGTTTTTTTATTTCTGAGTTAAAAATGGTTAAAATAAATATTTTTATTTTAATTGCTTATAACGGCATTAAAAATTATCATGTAACAATTTGTAAAATGGATTCTTAAAGTTGAAACTTTGCTCTAACTAATGGTATAATCGACGATTATGTATATTGTAACATATTGCTATTGCTGTTAAAATATTATTTTTTAGGAAACTTTATTTTAATGGAGTACACTATATTTCAAATTATTTACAATAAATACTGAAATTAATCATAATTGTTATATAATAGAAAAACATCTCTATAAAAATCATTGACGTAAGAATAAAAAATAAAATGAAGGCACACGAAGGCACACGAAGGCACTCGAATGACGTTTCCGAACGCAGCCTTAGACATAAAACTGAATATATCCGAAGAGCGTCGAAATTATACGAAGTGCTTGTACTCCCTCTTTCCCGCTAAACTCAGCTTCCTCTCGTAAAAGGCTCCGTCCATGATAAAAACGTATTGTTTGCAACGCAGTTAACAGTTTAGTATGAAAAGTTTATCCATAATTCACTACAAGTCATACGAAAATGCAGGTATCTTAAAAAACTTTATTGTGTTATTACTAGGTACCCACTTATATTACACACACACACATTAAGTGTTAATATATATAATATATATTAATATTGATATATATTATATATAATTAATATGAAACTTTATAAAAAAATGATTATTTATGTCTAAATCCTCATTAGACATTTTTGATAGAACATAACCGTATTTGTAAAGATTCCAAAGTATTTCATGTGAAATTATTATAGTTTACACTTATAATCTATACATGTGAAAAACTTTCAAATACAAATATTTATATTCATCACAATATTTAATTCTAAGTACCAGTTATTTAAATTTATTTTAGTATTTAGTCAATATTTTCAGATTTATATTTGAAGTATGAGAATAGATGCATAGTTAACTTCAGCATTGCACGAGTTGAATACTTAATACTTGACAGTTTATATTTAACAATGAACAACATTTGACTCAGCTTCTAGATATTATCTATAATAATAGTAATATTACGTAAAGTATACTTCCTATGAATAATAACTAGTCTCAACAAGTTCCAGGAACTATATTTAAAAAAAAATTATTTTTATCTTATTAGTAAAATAACAAATCTCTTTATTAGTAAAATAACAAATCTTGAAAAACAAATTTAGAGATAGTCTTCATTAATTATAATTTTATATTAATATTGAAAAAAATATTGAGGAAATCGATAAAATCGTCGTAAAATGTATTCTGATCGCGAAAAAGGGAGAGAGAGAAAGAGATTTTAATCATAGAGAATTTTGTATCAGAGAGATTTTAACATATTTCTGTAAAAATATATAAAATTAATGAGTACAACTAAGAAGTCGATTTCAATTTTATTAGGCAATTATATGAATATATTATTAGAAAAAAAAGTTGGGAACACTTTTCATATGCTAAGAATTTGGGCTAGCTTAAAACTGTTGAAACTCGGCGAAGAATCATTGCAGAGACAAAATTCAAAAGTCACATCAAACATTTTTATTTTGACGGAGATTTATCACTGTGCCGTTTTGTAAGGAAAGAGATTAGAAGCCACGAAAAAACTTTGAAAGAGGTTTCAAGCTTTAAAATGTTTTTTAAATTTTGTCTCTGCGATGATTCTTTGCCGAGTTTCAGGAGTTTAAAAATAACCCAATTCTTAGCATATGAAAAATGAGCCCTACTTTTTTTTTAAGCGGTGTATTTAATTTTCCAGTTTTTAACGAAATCAGATATGCAGGATTTTTAAGGTCTGGCAACTGTTGTATCGAATTGTATTGTATGGAATATTTTGGGTATTTTAAAATTACTCAGTACTTGTATGCAGCGGTACAAAACGCGAACATACTTCCCGATACTATCTCTCGCTCCTAAGAGACAGAGAACGTCGAAGATGTAGGTGAAGGTCCTGAGAGTCCGTCCACGTCGAGAGTTAGCACCGCCACGACGATCCCTACTTAAATTGACCAGCCGGCCGAGCAACCGGGTTACTTTGGCGTACACCGTCCGACAGTCGACATCTTTCTCAGGACGTGGTGACCGTGTGTTTTGAAATCGTATCTACAACGTTTCGCGAATAAATCAATTCTTCAAACCGACTCGCTAAGTGAAATCAACATAGTGCAACGTTTACCGGCTAGATGACTTCAACTTGAAAAAATTCGAAAGCATTAAGTAACGACTGCAGTTCTTTGCAGAAACGCGAGGAAGAAGGAATAGAGCGATCGTCGCGAGAAGAGGAACCTACAAACAGCAAATTGAATACTAATCAAGTATTAATTATTAGTTTGCTAATAAGTGCATAATAGTTATAATAAAAAACTTTAATATAATAAAATAATTAAAAACTTTCCGTAATTATGTGCAACTCTGAGTAAACATGATAGCAAAATTAAAGACAAAGATTTTCATATATATATATATATATATGAAACTAATTAAATAAAAATGCCGACATATTTTGGTACGAGCTTGTCTTCTTTAATAGATAATCGAAAAACAATAGCGTCCATTTAAGTGCGGATTAAACTTTGCACGGGACGGAAAGGAAGATATTCGAAGGGAGAGAATAAAGAGAAAGCCCGAGAGCAAAAGACCGGATCTATGAAGCTGATCGTTTAATCGAAAGATTGAATTATAGCTTGTACAAGGCGCAATTTAGAGCTTCTTCTCGCGGATGGAGAATTAACTCTCATTATATCCGTTTGCAAAAGTGTTCGGCGAGCGCGAGTGGTAAAAGTGGATCAATGTAACCCGTCCATCAAGTTCGCGCGATAATATCCTCGCGATAGTGCCGTCTCTCCCATTGACCGTAGAGAGGTCTTCCGCCGTAATCGTTTCGTTACCGTAATATCGCGTTGAGCGAACAATCGTGTAACAGATACAAAACCGAAAACCGTTTTCATGTTTAACTCCCAGCTAGAATCCGCGTCGAGTACGAGAGTTTAGAGCGCAATATGCGCCCGAGGTGCTGTAAAAACTCGTCAATGCCACGCGAGATCATAACGCCGTTCTCTCATGGTGTACTCCTGGTTAGAAACGATATCGCGTTTACGGTGTTGCGCTTTAGGTGTCGTGATAGGATAGAAAGTCGGATCCGAGCGGTTGGTGAATATAGCACGTCGCGAAACGCGCGTGTTCCCGTTGTATGCGCAACGGTGAGGCCCCTTCGTTTAATACTTCCTCTCCCGATGTCTCACTTTCGTTTCGCTCGTCGCTTAAGGATCGCACACTCGCGGGGAATTATAAGTAATTGTCGTCGGCTAACAGCTTATCCGGATGCGTTCAAGGCTCCCGAAATTGCGAAAAAAAGTAAAAGTCTTCACATATTTTTTTTTAAGGAGTGCTTCTCTCAGCATTCCTATATTGATTGAAGTTAACAAAGGCCCCTCTATCTCTTTCCGCGAGTTGAATTATATAACTTACAGTTAGTTAAACTTCTTATATGATTACAGCCTCTGCGTGATATAAGCTAAATGAGAAAAAATAAAAAACGTTATATAAATAAAAAAAGTTGCGTCAATTAGAAAAAAATTTTTTCTCAACGCAATTGATTTTAAAGTTGCGTATACGTGTGTATTGAAATGATGCATCTGCTTTAAAACTATTTTGATTAGAATGCAACAGTTGAGATTAAAATACTAAATGTTAAGTTAGATATTAAACTTATTGTGGGGATAACTTGAGTTATATTTCTCTTCCTCGTTTTTACAATAAAGTCGTTGAAGAAATTAAAATAAATCTTTTGTTCATATTTTTTACATGAAAGTTATACATAACAAAATCTTCAGTGATAATTACATATTAAAATGATACAAATAGCTAGCTGATTAAATATTTAATGAAAACTAGATTTAAATATAATTACATATTAAACATATTGTTGGGATTTAATTCATTAATAGCGTATAAAGAAACGTACATCCGTATTTTATCAATACATCATTTATCAATACATCAGAGAGAAGAGAAAATATTCTCATTTTAAATGAATGTAATGCTTTATAAGTATACGTATATTCAGTTCTTATTACATTAACATAATTCTCCATCCGACTACACGTTGTAATATCTGGATGCTCTACGCGACGCTTTCTCTTTACGCTCCATATCATATTAGCTACTAGCAAACCGGAATAATTTGACTATAATTCCGAATTTGATTTTCTCATTTTTTAATTTTTAACATGGTAACCATGTTGTTCCTCGTTGTATCATTAATCCAATATTACAAATTAAATAAAAATATCTAATATCTATAAAAGATTTGATATTTTAACAAGAAAATACTAATAATAACTAAGCAAATTTTGTTATGATGTATGCGCGCGCGTGAATGTAATGTTTTTTTTCCATCGAATTGATATTTGATATTCAATTAGATAATCTAACATCTAAAGCTAGCTTTCATTAAAGATTTAATCAGCTAGCTATTTGTATCATTTTAATCCAGTTTAATCAATTTATTATATATATTCATAAATTAATATAAAGATTTTTTCACAGAGATATAGGAAATGCCGAGAAAATGTTATTCAATTGAGACGTAAGATCTATCCAGATGAGTTATCGTGCTCGAATTTTTCAGACAATGGTGACGGAAGGAGAGCAGAAGTATGACGAGTATAAGACTACGCTGGATGCGGACACGCTTGAAACGGCCAGGTTGGAGCTACGCGAGGATGATAACACGAGAGAGCAGGCGCTGGAGCAATTTCGCCATTGGATCGAAAAACATCCCGCGATCAAGAGATGCAGGACCGACTCGTTGTTCCTGCTGAGATTTCTGAGGACGAAGAAGTTTAGTCTGCCGATGGCGCAGGAGATGCTGGAACGCTATCTCACTATCAGGCAACTCTACTCTCACTGGTTTCAGAAGCTCGACATCGACGACCCGGAAATCGAGGCCGTCATCGACAATGGCTATCTGGTACCAATGCTGAAGCGAGACCGGCTCGGTCGAAAAGTGATACTGTCGTGTGCAGGTAACAATTCCAAGAGATACAAAAATCGAAAATTAGTTTAAGACGTGGATAAACGTTCGATTAAACTGTCTTTCGCTCGCTAATCACTAATCAGAATTATTATTTTTTTGTACATTTAGGAAAATCTTCAGCATTTATCTACGATATTCACATTGATACAGTGAATACAGTAGTTTATTTTTACGTTTCCAATCGCTTTAAATCATTATGTCGAACCATCCAGCTTAGTCACAATATCCAGGTAGCAAGCTGACGTTATTTGTCGTCATTTTAACGTTAAAATGTTGTCAAAAAGATTTTCTTGACGTCAGGTTGCTACCTGGGTACATTTTTAATTATATCATGCATACATTTCTGTTCGTAGCTTGAAGCAATTAAATATCTATTCTATTTTACTTCTTCCGCGTTTAAGGGCGTTTTGACGCTAACAAATACTCATCGACGCACCTGGCCCGGGTCCACAGTATAGTGGTAGAGGCCTTATTGGACGAAGAGGAAAGTCAGGTCTGCGGCTACACGTATCTCAACGACGAGGCGGGACTGACCATGAACCATTTCAGCGCGTGGTCCTTCACGGACATTCGCAATATAGTGAGATGCATACAGAGCAGCATGCCAGCACGTCACAAGGAGACGCATCTCATCAATATTCCCAGCAGTGTGGCGAAGATCCTCGAATTCGGCATCTCTCTACTGAGCGACAAACTCAAGTCCCGCGTTTTTGTAAGTGTCGCGAAAAAAAAATGGCAAATTTCGTTATGACAAGTATACAACTGCATGTAAATTCACACGTCTGACAAATCGTTCGTAATTGGTAGATACACCGAAATATAGAGGAACTGAAAGAGGCGGTGGATCCGAAGATATTGCCAAAGGAATACGGCGGGGAAGTTCCGCTCTCGGAAATGATCGGTACGAGAATCTTCCTCGCAATTTTTTGCACGTCTCGATTAGGCTTAAATTGTTTTATTGCTTAATGTGCCATCTCGCTTTCAGACGAATTAAAAAAGGTGTTGAATAAAAAGAAAGAGGAACTCAAAGCCCTCGACGACATGTACATTGAAATATCACCGAAAGATTACCAGGAGGCTAATGAAGAATTTAGCGGAATATGCGGCTCGTTCCGAAAGTTAGAAGTTGATTAAGAGCAATTTATCTCTTATACGATCTTACAGTCTTACATTGCTAGCACCTCACTTAAACTGTTCTTTCCATATCATAATATGTGATTACACGTCATATTAATGAACTATTATTTTACCAAAAAAGAATCGTAGGAATATATTATTGTGAAATCATAAACATGTTAACTCTCAATTGCGCAATTTTTCATAGCATTCTAATTTTTAAATAAATAACTGCTTAAGAATTTAAAAACATAATAAAAAATTTGTTTCTTTACTAATTGTAAGAAGAATTCATATAAGAAGAATATAAAAAGAAAGAATTCGTAGAAAGAAAGAAGAAAATAATTCATATTTCCATTCACTTTCAACTTTATAAGGAAAAATACACGGAGCACCAAAAAGTTGCTTTGCATATATGCAAATCTGCGCACTTAAGGGTAAACATTTATATAAGTATTGATAATCTTAGTTAACTGGTTTAATTTTGATTAGTTAGTTATTCTTAACCGTTTCTCTCTAGATTTCTGCCGTTTCTATTTGTAGTATAAATATAAGACAAAAAAATTTAATTACGGATAACGTTATGTAACGTTACGTAACGCAATCAGGTCTGTATACGAGAAATAAGAGAATTGACCTTGCTATAATAATACCTCGAAGTGTGTGAATAAAGTTATCTTGTATATAAATTTTCTCAAATTAACAGTTAAGATTCTGTAACGCATACGAGTTAATGCTCGTTCCGTCGGTGGTACCAAGTTACCTATGATTTATAAGTTATTATTTTGATTACTTTAAGATAAATTATGGCTTGACACGCTCTTAAGCCCATTTTAAGCAATCTATAATTTGAGTCAAATGCATTTTTAGAATAAAAATTTAATGTGTTTCCATTTATAATTTTTATGCTATATATATATGTATGTGTGTGTGTATTCTGATTCTTTAGTTTTTCTGAATTTCGATAAGAGATCGCTTAAAATGGAATTTTTTCGTTTCTCGCCATTGTAATAAGACATGTTTACTTATAAAACACGCATTCACGAACGCGCCGTTGTAATGAAATGTTTTATATATTCGTGTTAGAAAAGTTGTTAAATATATGAAAGTTAAAATGAAATTAGTTTGTAATGTTTGTTTTATAGCATTTGTTACGTAACTTGTGTTTTATACGTAATTTGTGTTATAGTACTGTTATATTCAGTAAATAATGAAATTGTGCAATTTGATAAAAGATTTTCCCACGAATGCATAAAGCGTAATTATATATATTTACATATGTTTAGTTTTATTCGTTAACTATCGAATTGTAATTGCTACTTGAATCGATACCGCGGCTTGTGCTCTTGCATGTATTTTTTTATTTAACATGAATTGGATGCAAAATGTGACTGTGTGTTTTGATTTTATTTTTTTAATATGTGAACTGATGATATTTACAGAAGATAGATTACATTTTGTGTCGAATTTGTAGTGAATACGTAAGCTAAATATATTTTATGATTTGTTTGGTGTTTATCAGTTTGAAGGAATAACGATGTGTGATAGAAATAATAGTTTTATAATGTCATCAATTTATACTAATATTGCTACTAAATAAAAAAATATTTTATCTATGACTATCAAGAAAGTATTTTATAAATAACAGGTCTGAAATCTATATTTTATTTAATAACAACGTATTGTTTTTTTTCTAATAGATAAACATTGAATAGTTTACGCATTAGAAGAAATAAAGCGTAGTCCATCCGCATTATTATCAAGAATGTATCAATATATAACTATCGTAATAAATTTGGCGGATTACGTTTGCCTTACACGTAGTCATATATAGGTGCGTGAAAGACTTTTTAAAATTTCTATAATAGAGAATCATCTGTCATATAAGTAAACTACACACTCTTCCTTGTATATACACTTATTTATTGATTTTCGTTATCAACGTATATTATTTGTTTTAAAAACTCTGTGCTTGCGGGCGCTGTTGTGTAAAGACTTCCTGAAATTGAGGAAAAACATCATAAGATATTATAAATATCTTCGCATAAACAGATATTCCTATCTTGATTATTACAGATTCTTATCAATTTCGCATGCACATTAGACATGATAATACATAATCGTTTACGCACCGATAAAATTTTGTAGACTATTATCAGACGCAATAATTTTACAATTGTTTTTCTGTTGTACTTTAAATCCTACACAGCGAAATCGTTCATCGGTCTCATATAGATTGGCGCCTTTTCGTGGACTCAAATAGGGTTGTCCACTGAAGGGATTAATAAAGTCTGCCCAGTAACCGACCATTTTGAGCTTTGTACATATGTCGGAGGCTGCTAGAACAAACTAATAAACTAACATTGTAAAAATGTATCTTCTGTCTGACAATGAGTATACATGTATATTTAGATTTATGAGATGTTACACATTTAAACTTGCAAAAAATGAGTGTCATATTATTATACAATACATAACTTACATATTTGGCGAGTTTCTCAGTTTCCGCTTCCTTACGCCATCTCATCGACTTGAGATTTGCCTTTTGATTAATAGTTATAATAGTGAGATGTGACATAGTCACGTCTAAGCACCCTGGGAATAATTCCTCTATGCTTTTTCGCAGAAGAATAGGACATTCTTGTGCCACGCAATCCAACGTCGGCCGTATGACTTTCCAATTTTCTACATTCTTTTGATCCCTACTTTTAATATTCAAGGATTCCATAAGTTCCTCTTCATCGGATAATTTGATGAATTGAGTCTTAATTTGAGCAGTGGTCGTAGCATCTAACCAAGCAGGTCCTACGCTTCCAGGAAGATAAAATCTAAACCCTCTTGGCGTTAACAGCTCCCAGTTGGAATTGACACCCAAAACGCTGTTGTCAATATCTGCTTTTTTTTACAATATATTCAATAAATACATAAAAATGTAATTTAACATATACATAAATATAACATTTATATAAAAAACATACTCGGCTTATATAAATTTCAATCGAAGCGGTTTTAAAGGTTTCACAGGGGTAAGAAGTCTAGTACAAATCCGTCACACCTACATTATGCTTTTTATATTTAACAAGAAACAGGTGTATAATTAGACATTGGACAGAAAAAGAGTAGAGACGAGAAGAACAGAGTTCAACCACAAAGAACATTCAAAGAACTCGACGGCAACAAACATAGAATGGCAACAAGTAATGACAGCAAGAGGTTATGTTCCAATTATTGAGCTAGACACTATTTATTACATCAACAATTGTCTTAACAATTGTCACATACACTAATAACTCCGATATTCTTTAACTTTCTTTCCTAAAATGCATACTTAATTGTACTTAAAATTAACTGTATAAAATCCACTGCACAAATGATTTGTTTAGCTTTACAGATTGGCACTCGAGGCGACTAAAATTGACTGAAATCGACATGAGCGACTTGCGAGGATTTTGAAGGAAGGTGTCGAATTCTCTTACGCGACGTACGAGCCCCGTGACACCGCGCTTTCCTCTCGATAACACGACAAAGGTCGCGGAGGTTACTCACCGTCGAGGGAGTCGCCATTGGACTTGACGAACTTGTAGGAACTCGTGCTCCTGTCGCTGCGACGCGAGTAGAGAGCCTTCGGGATGATGTTGAACAGCAACGAGACGCCGTGCCTCCTCCCGTGTTTTACGCAGAGCATCTGGAAGTAGCGTTTCACAGGTTACATTCGCGGAATCGATCGGCGAGCGGACCCACCTCCTCGCGCGGGCGAGCCCCCGTTTCGTTACCGTTACGTGCATCGGGGCATCGTCGGGCTAGTAAACGATTTTCATGGGAAGGGGTATTTTGAGTCCGCGCAGCGAAAACGGCGTTCGCACGGCCGATTGCGAGGAGAAAAAATATACTATCTATCTATATTCCTTATTTATACGTATCATTTGACGCGTATTGTTCGTCACGCGTCAGGTGCTGCCACCTGCCGGCGCTGGCCGTCCGCCGCCGAGGAACCCTCGATCACTTGCGATCCATCGAGCAGAGAATATTTCGTCGTTCTCTCTCTGCGGCCCGATTTTCAAATTCGGATGGATAAATCTTCGCGTACGAAAACGGCGCGCTGCCGCGCTGCCGTGGTGTGTACGTGGCCTAAATTTGAGATCTAAGAGGTAACGCGCGCGCCAATCAGCGAGCGTCGTCTTCGCACCCGTCGTAGGCGCCTGTCGAGCCACTCGATGCGTTTTTCTCGCGATTTTTTTCGTAAGAACTTTTCCGTTAAAAGCAAGCCCCGCGCGCGAAAAGTCGCTTTGTCGTAACGCGAGCCGCGCACGCAATCGCGGTCGTGATGCAAGAAGACATCATGATCGCAGTTGCGTGTCGCGATTTCCATTCTAGTTTGGGAAATCGATTGAAATCGGCGTCCTCGACTCCTCGCGCATCCCGTTTTTCCGGCGCGAAAGCGCCGTCGCGCGCGGCCGCCGTTCGGTACGTATACGTCGCCGCTTCACTCTCAAATAGCGCGGATTATCGTTATAAATCCAAAAAAGAGTTTGTCTTTTTAAATTCTTTATGAATCAGTCATCTGTCCGTAATGAAGTGAAAAGAATTTCTTTTCGATAATTCAATCAAGATTCCGTAGAACTCCTAACCTTTTGACTTCGTATAAAATTGTTTTTATAACCAAAAAGGGACTCAGAATTAGTGACAAATTCTTTTCGGACTCTTTAGAACGTTTTTAAAACAAAAATGGGATGGAAAAAGAATTAATTTCATAATTCAAAAAGAATGCTCTCTTTATCTGGAATAGTTTTTTTTTTGTATCGCTATATTGTTTGTCGCTATTGAAAGTAATATTTCCGATTGAACGTTGATCAAGTTTTACAGTTAAACCAACAATAAGTTTTACACTTGATCGGTAGTGACAAACAGTATTAGCGATAAAATGAAACGAAAGCGGAAATAAAACGAAAAACTGAGGAAATCAATCTCATTAACGTTTATTTCTATCAATGCAGATTAACTTGAATCTCGATTTAACTTATCTTTTGTCGTTTTTTAATCCTAAGAATTAGAAAAGAATGAAAAGCAAATTAAACCGAGATTACAGTTAGTCTGCATTCGTAGAAATAAAATGTGGGTCGTACTTGTATGTACGTACTTTTCTTGTTTATCTTCATATCTGGAAATATTCGACGTTTCTTCAGGAATGTCGACGCTTTCCTTTTTCTTAATATCGCGTCTGTTAAATATTTCTCATAATTATTGTAATTAGAGTTATACAGTAAATTCGTTCTTTTTTATCCTACAGTTAAAATCTGAGCGCATTAGATTGCTGGCGGAAATAAAAGGGGAGAGAGTATGGCATAAATGAGAGAAGCATAAATGACACTTCTGAGAAGCGCAAATTGGAATAGCGGAACGTAAATGAAGCGTCTCACGAAGTAAACGCCTTTTTTACGTTTCGGTGTTTCAATTTACGCTTCCCGGAAATTCCGTTCGCGCTTCTGTCACTTTTCCTTTATCGTCCGCGTCCCGAGCTTTAATTTTAAAAAGTGGATCATTGCGATCGAGAAGGGAACTGATCCGTTGGAACGGCGTTACCTCCGTAATATCGTACTTAATCTCCGTATCAAGTTCTGCTGTAATCATTTTAGAGCTTAACGTTGAAAAGAAATCGATAAAAACCAACTACCGTTCCCCCGCTCGCGCCTCTGCCGCGAGTCAGGAGTCGGAAACGGCTGTCGAGAAATCAGCGAGATCGATATTGTAAAATTGTAAATAGTCGCCGGGTGACGAATGCTCCTCGGAATTATTAGGCAAAATTCTTTATTGATTACACTTTACAGTTACATTTCTTTACTGGGTCGTGATAATCTGAAAAAGTTCGGTATCCCGTGAAATAAAACGCCATGCGCGGGAGCTAAATGTATATATGCGGCATTATAATAAGTTGGGCTCTCTTCCTCTTTAATTATTACGGCAAATACATCTGTTTCTTAGTAAAATGACAAAATTCACATAAATACGTCACGTTACACGCTATACGGGGACGTAGCTCGTGTATGTGTTTTACGTTTCCGTGTATGTGTGTGGACATGCGTTTATATGTATATGTAGGTGTATGTATCTATATATATTATATATGTATATATAAAGATCTAATACGGGATAAAAACATCGCGTAAGAAACTAACACGAATTATTCCTCATCGTCAATGGAATTACGTGGATGTTCTCCACTTGGTGTCCAAAAATTGAACTTTTTTTCGCATTTTCTCTCAAATGTTCGCAATAGCGGAGCACCCTCGGAATAAATTTATCCTCTACATATTTTTTTTCCTCTGTTTCCGTCGTCGAACGAGCAATCGCCCTTCCATACAATCTCAAGCACGTGCGTTTTCTTCGCAGAACTTTAGATTCGATCCGTCGTTTCGACGTCAGTGACGGAAAGGACAACTGGTCGCAACGGGGCTTCCGGATGCGTCGACGATTCGTGGACATCTCGACCGGATGCATACGGGAAGAAATTACGGGTAAGTTATATAGAACGTTTATATCTAAAACGCACGTATGGCGCATGTATGGCAAAACGGAACGTTTGTAAAAAAAGAAAAACGGAAATTTTAAAGGAGTAATTATTGAAAGGAATAAATCCAACAGCTAAAAGGTTTCTTGTGTAAATAAAATAAAACTTTAACATTAATAATAAATATAACTCTTAATATACATGTAGGATTTCTCTTAGGAAAAATTGCTTTTCGCAAATAAATCTTACATGTGCTTTGACAAAAAACATATTATAAATATCAGCTTTTTAATATAAAGAAGAGAAGAACAAATTAAAATGTCTTAACATAATATATGTGGGAGTATACATTTTTAGATATAGTAATGTTTCTTATAAAATTCAAAATTCAATAATCAACCAAACTGTCCTTTTTTTATTTATTATCTATTACTTACTACTTTTGATTTTCTCCATGAAAATTTCTTTCGTATATTACATATATAATTACACTGCGTGTTAAACGTTGAACATTAAACGGGGTATTCACGATACTTGGACATCTATATTAATTCGCTCGCGATTTCTCTCGACGTTTCCTCGCACGATATTATAATTTTAGTCGTGAGGTTCGGCGTTCTTATAATTCGCTCTCTATATCGCTTGAAATGTTTTCTCACGTACTTATTATTAATACGACAAGGCAATATGTCCACGAATCGTTGCCAAAAGTGAATCACGAGAAGAACGGGACGGCACGTCGATGGTACTTTATCGATCCCGAAAACTTTCTGGAACGGAATAGTCCCTTGTAGTCGCACGTCTCTAAAAGCCGTCTCAAGGCAACGTTTTCCAAAGGCCGGCATTTCGCTTCCGCGGGGG
>VBVQ01000252.1:3277-27627 GCA_011636635.1 Tetramorium simillimum | reverse complement strand
GGGGGGAAGCTAGACAATTCTCGAGCAACGATCGTCATGCTTGTTCGAATAGAATAAATACTATGATAAATATTTGCATAAATTATTTTACAAAAAAAGAGGAAATGGAATTCCTCCTTGTGGAATTCATGGAAAATCCGTAGAAAATTCACAAATGTGTTTTCTTCGTGTGCACGTGCGTGTGTGTGTAAGGAACGGCGCTGGAGCTTTGAAAATCGTTGCCTTGAGAGAAAAATAACGGAATACGCCGTACTCCTGCTCGATCGGTGTATTATATTAGTTAATCGCTATTTAAATCGCTATGTGGTGTCGGGACATTGGTACAAGTACGATACATTCATGGAAAGAGACAAGAAAATTCTCGGCCGAATCACGGGGCCGGGGTCGCGTTACTCTTTTTTTTTTCTTCTTTTTTTCTTTTTTACTTCTTACATGTACAGGTACAGATATATAACATCGATTTGTGAAATCGCCTAATCGCTAGGCTATGGTCCGCAATATATTCGTCAGTGCGCCGGTACGCGCGAATACCGCCTCCTCTGTCGTGTCCTGTATTAGCATACGGCGTACCTGGCAATCAGCGTTTCCTAAATCTAAATCTATATATGTATATATATATAAATATATATATATTTATATATATACATATGTAGATAATTCGTGCACACGCGGTATGTCCCTTGCGTCTTTAATCGTCTTCTATCGGCTGCGATTTTATTTCGGACTTTGTGAAGCACGACCGCCCGCAAATATTCTATATTTTATCAACGAAAATTTTGTCAATTATACATTACGCAGAACGAAAGTGATGTTAATTATGTGTATTTACCGGCAATTGTGAATAATTGTGCATATGATTAAAACACCTATTGATATTTTCAATATGGATAATTATAGTATTTATCTTAATACGATTATACATACATACAACGGATAATTCTTTATTGTTATCCAGGTTAATGAGAGTTTTCATAGCGTACCGCAAAATACGGTTTGTGGCTGTAAAGAATAATTTATGATTGATATTAATTGAAGAATAAAATATGTGTAGCACGAAAAATATTTTTGACTATATATATATCACAATTCAAATGTACCAAAATATATCAATTATTATTTAGTGCAATCGCAAATCAGTGTATTGCGATTCATTTAATTTTTTTTGGCCATCCTATAATTTTAATGTCTTTTATAAAATATAAATAATGAAATAATTTTAAATAACATTGCTAAACGGAAATAATATATGAAAAAATAATTATGAGATATAATAATAAATTTAATATAGAGTTACAATCTAAGCAAGTTATCTCAATATACCTCGAAAAAATTTTTTATATTTTAAACTTTTATATTGCATTAAAATCAAGTGCTTATATTATATTTCCCTCAAAGGTGCTCATATTTAACAATATTATCCGTAGTATATATTATTAAGCCGTACAATAAACAGTTCGACAGTTTTTGCAAGCTTTAGAAGAGTTATTTCAGATTTAATTAAGTGATTCATTTTTTTTCTGCACAATTATAAGGAAAATAAAAAAGAGAAAGAAAAGGTATTTGCGCCCGATTAATAAAATATCATTATCTTTGTATTAAATAATTATTGTCCGAAATAAAAAAGTGCCCGAATGACGTCAAGATGCAAGGGCCATCGTATATGGCAATTGGGTGTATTTTTTTTATCGTCGTACCTTGATACACAGCATTTTACTGGGATATCCTTTGGTAGAAGTCGATAAAAGGAATGTATCGAGCATATATGATGCTCGTGCACAATTTCGCTGAAACGTGGTTGTCCGCTTTTGTGATCGTCCTCGTTAAAATCGTATGCTAGATGGACGGAAAATAGTCATTTGTTATTACCTCGTCAAATCTGCCTCGTTTCCTAAACGCATTGTTATCTTCTAAATGTCTTTTGCCAATACTGAAATTATTTTATACGTGCGCTCACTTATTGATTGTAATGACATTAGCAGTATTGATTATCCTCGTATCAACTCTTTCACCCTCTAGAACTGGAATAAAAAACCTTTGTTCTTTTATTTATAGTATGCAGATTTATAAAATCTTACAAACTTATGCAGCAATTCTAAACAAAATCGTAAAACTCGTAACCTGTTTTCGTAAAATTCATAAGAACTTATGAGTAGATCTTCAATTCTATGCATACTGCATGTCATACTCTATGACATGCAGTATGCATAGCTTTTTACGATCGCTTCGTAAGCTACGACTTTACGATTTTACGATTGATTCATAGATTTGCTTAGAATTGCAGCATTCACATTATTTTTTATAACATATTTTTAATTCATGTAATTTCAACAAAATTTGTAATTTTAAAACCTATAGTAAAACAAAGAGAAGAGCAAACCGATATTTTATAGTAAAGTTCCCGTAAATTTTCTTTTTACTTTTATTTTTTATCTTAATTTATTGTGTTTTAGTTAGGGGAAGCAGCACAGATATTAATTCTTTTAACTATTTTATCGATTGCATTAGCATTACTTTAATCTTAAAACTGATCTGTTCAAAAATCTGTTTTAAAATCTCTTTGTTTATGTGTAGAATAAATTCACAGTAATTATAGATTTTTATATTTAATACGTACAATTTATAAAAATTAAATATATTGTGAAACTCGTGAAATTATGAAAAAACTTTAATGGTTTTTGTTACATGTTTGCTTCTAAAAAATGGCACTAGGAAGGAAAGGGTTAAAACCCATAAGTGGTATGATTGTTTACGACCCCTGAAGATAACGAGCGAAGAAACGAGGGTTAGTGATAACGGGACCTACTTCCGATATTTGTATCTCCTATAGGGGCGGGCGTTCTTTATGAACTTAAAAGCTGTTTCTTATTTATAATTTAATAATCGCATCTCTTATAAAATTTCCATTACGGTCTCTGATGATTAAATCTCCGTTCGAATTTGTAGAATACCGACTGAAAATTGCTTCGAGATGGCACATTTTGATACATACATTCTACATGTTATTGTTCAGCGTTATTGTTCAGCGTTTTCAATTGAAACAGTCTGAATCGATACGGGTTTCCAAAG
Source organism: Tetramorium simillimum (assembly GCA_011636635.1). NCBI lineage: Eukaryota > Metazoa > Arthropoda > Insecta > Hymenoptera > Formicidae > Tetramorium > Tetramorium simillimum. The sequence continues at coordinate 24,561 of VBVQ01000252.1, read as the reverse complement.
ACTCTGATTTAGACAAAAGAAGATACATAGGTTTGGGTCCTGTTGGGGCCAATTTCGTCTCTGCGCTAATACAAAAGATACAAAGGAAGAAATATAGGTTAATTAAATAGTTTTGTATAATTACATATATACATCTATAAATTTAAACAGATTAATAGGTAAAAAATTTTATTTTTTTCGCTAAACTCAATGACCTTATGTTTGATAAAATAATATATGGTAAAAAGAGCTCCATATACATACTCGCTTCGTTATATTTCGTATTTGACTTTTGAATTCTCTCTATCCGAATTGAATGTAGATTCGGTAATTTTATATTTATCTAGTTTGGTGAACTCGTATATGTACTAGCTGTTTTTCATCTTTTTTTTAAGCTCGTCGATTGTTTTCTCGGAATGATCCAGGCCGCTCTTTCATCGTGAAAATGCTGTTAACGCCATTTCCTCATATTATCGTGCATCGCACACGATAGCGATAAAACAAAAGTTGACGTTACATGCAGGCATATTGAGTACACAGCGAGTATCGCGATGGTGCATCATTGATTTTCGAAATTATTACATGACGATTATTACCGGTCATTTAACGACGACGATCACGCGGATATATCGGAGAAATGTCTTTTAGCGATTGCGGCGGTGAATCGCTTGAATCCCAGCGCGTGCCCAAGGTAGACGCTTAACAATCAGTCGTATGCATTTTGGACATATTAATCGATTAATCGCTTAATTCGTTAGTATGTGCTCTACTTATGTACTTATGTACTTATAAAGCCCCGCGCAAATTGGCGCATAAAGCATTCCCAATTGCGCATTTTTTTTTTTCTTCACAAAAGTGATCTTTTCTCTTCTCGGCGGTTTTTAACAGAGGATTACTCCATCTTCTTAATCCAAGATTTATCGGGAAAAAATGTGTTTAAGTACTTCTTACTTAGCACCTATTAGTATAAGGTGTTCTTCAACGCGCACAAGTTAGAGATTATTTCTTAAATAATAAGAAAATCCTTAATTCCTCACGCTTTGCTGTGCAAGTACGTTTTAGTTTATCATAAATTAATTAAAAAAATAAAATTCGCATTATTTGAAACTTTTTCCTCGCGTAGTCGTATTGAGAAGGGCTAACTGTCGAAATCACATATTCACAGTAATACGCAGTGATACGCAATCCATGTTTCACTTTGAAGCACTCGTAATATCACGTAGATTAATCGCCATTGATAGAGTCAGAGTCGAGCGATACGCATTTACCGAATTTTACTCGTTAAATCGGTTCTCTCATATACGCTCTTCAATTATCTCCTTTATCATCCTGATTCCTTTCTCCTTTTTCCCCGTTCAATCGTCGAAATACCGTCCCCGCAAATTCGAATGTTATATTATTATTGCTTCACATATTCTCTCCGACAACGCGAACATTTCCAAACGTTAGACGCACAAGATTGCCTTCGTCAATTTACAACAAGTATCCCGTTACACCCGTGTGTTTCGTTTAAACGTATGCTTTTAGTATAAATGTTTGAGTTTCGGCAGCAAGGACAGTCGTCATCCGAAGTTACCTGAAGTAATGCCGACATTAAATGTAAAGCCGGGTTTAATGCCGGCACCAATTAGTAATCTAGTATGACAGTAATTGCGACCGGCATTACTGGTCGCAAGTTTCGTTCGGCGGGACTCGTACCGATGCATTGATCCCTATCGCGGATACTATGCGAAATACCGCAAATCCGCGCTTTGAAATCTATCCCGGCAACAAATCTTCCCCGACGCTTTTCGAGTTATCTCGCTCCACATCGAGTGACTTTACAGTCATAGAAATTTCGTTATATCGAATTGCGACCATCTAAAAATTGAAATTAATCTATTATCCACTTGATCCACTTTTAATGGCAAGCATCAATCAAGAGTTTCAAATTCGTGTCTCGCTATTCCTTTCGTGGAACTTTCTTTTACGGATATGCATAACAAATCCTCGCTCTGCATTTGCCAGCAGTTATTTGAGAGCTTATCACATAAACAAGCTACGTAAGAAAAGATAAATAAAAATAGAAATTCATGCAAGCCGCGAACAAAATGCTTTGCGTATAACTGCATGTACTTCCAACTTGATCGAGTAATTTTAAATGCAAATAGCGGCAAACGCGAGCTATTCTCGAGCCGAGAAAAACTTTCTTTCGTACTTTCGTTTTCTCAGGCTGGAGATCGCTATTTATCGTTTCGTCCGTCATGGAAAAGCACGATAAATCGCGAGTTACGCACATAGACTCGCCTATGCAAATGGCATATAAAGTAACTGACGTGAATAAACGCGAACAGACATCAAGATAACGCGATGCAGCGTAGGAAGAAAGTATGTGTATAAATGTAAATATATATGTATATATATAGATTTATATATGTATGTATACATATATAGCATTATAAAAATAAGTATCGCGTGCGCCTTTCCCGTGCGCGGGGCTTCGAATTAATAAGGTATACATGCTACTTGATCCACTCACCGTCTCCTAATACAAGGCGACAATATCCCAATGGCATACGGCAATCAATAGTTACGGGCAATGTGTCGCGGTTCTCTCCTCTTCGCTACTCTGAGAGGGAGAGTGAGAAGAGAGAAAGAGAGAGAGAGAGAGACAGACAGACAGAGATAGATAGAGAGAAAGAGAGAGAGAGAGAGTGAGAGGGGGGGAGTGTATACATACGTACGTCCTAAATCGACAATCGGAGTTTGCTAACGAGCTATCGTGTATCAATCATAAACTGTACGCACGCTACACGTAAGCATGTAAATGCGTCGCCGGAGTGCGCGGAAATTGGAACCGGTGTTACTTCGACGGGTAGTTTAGCTTCGCCGTGCTGCGCCCGCCCGCGGCAAAATACATCGCACTTGTCACTCGTTTTCGATACCTCACGCGTTACCTCACGATAGAGGCCATGCATTCGGTTACGGTCAGAAATTGAAATTATCGTTAAACCGATTCCGACAAAATTTGTCACTCGATACTGCGACGCTTGATATCGCGGAGATGAGAAAATTTCACGAGACTTCGCCTGTAACCGCGCAGGGGAAGTGAAAAGAAAACCGTGCGAAATAAAGGAAATATCTATTAACCGGAATTTTTCGTGCATGCATAACTCGCGACTTGCATATCAACACATATCATAAGGACATACGTTTGAATTCACTGCAAGTCCTTCAGTTATAATAATTGAGATTCTATCGGAATACTGCAGACACTACAAAAAGAGTGAATTAATGTCAGATGTATCGCGTCTTGTAATGCTCCAATTCAAAAACCAACCTTCGTTACTGCATTCGTACGAGCTGCTTGTTATTTTGTTCCTGTTGGTATAGGTAACAAGCGTTTTATTCGTCGTTTACTTCTCTGCAAAAGGATACTGACGTTAAGGGATTAAGGTCAGCGTGCGATTGAACAAGCAACGTGCAACGTCGGTCGGAGTGTGAAATCCTCATATTTGCACTTTTAAACGAGGAGGGCAGAGGAATATGAAGCGTAAAATGCGAACGAGCAAAGTTTAAAAGATTTACCTTCTTTATAGCCATAATAATATACAAAACACACCTCGCGCACGTAGGATAATGCATATTTCAAATGCGTGCATTTGACATAAATATTTAGCTTGCGAGATACTAAATAATATCCTTTATTTCATACCGCATCAAATTGCTCACAGCAATTTGTATTTTGGTCCATATTTTCAACAGCCTCCTGCGTTTGAAGCATATTTTTACACGATATTTTGACTTGTTCTGCCAACGCCCGCGATAAATATTTTTTCAATGGCGTTGCGTTAACTTGTGTTTTTGCACCAACAAAAACTGTATCATTGAGAAAAAAAATTGCACCAAACGATGTTGCACAGCGCGCGATAAACGCTCTCCAATGATCCGGAATTGATTTTGAATCGGAAGGAGATCTCCAAGAGATTGCGATTGCGATACACGCAATCCGTAGCACATAATTACGATTACGATTACGATTACGAGCTAGATTCCATTGTCGAGCAACAAAACTGGCCGTCCGTGAGAGTAGCTATGAAAAATGATGGGAAACCGACGTATTCGTGCGCTCGATGACACGAAACCATCGATCGCCACTCGAATTCGCTTCGGTGTCGCGAACAATGGGCCGTAGAAAACGAATATAAGCTTGCTATCGATTCCTTCGTGCGACGACGATTCTCGAGGAGGAGGACTCCCCGAGTGCGATATTACGAGCAGCGATATATTACGCTATTATGAACTGTGCGCGCGAGTCACGCGAGATAACGCGCTCATATTAAATTATTAACCCGCCTTAAACCCGTCGCCCCGGTACGGTATTACCGTGGCCGTTAAATTGCCGAGAAGCCGGCGCGATAGTACGCTATCACGCCTCATCGCCGAAAGTTCGCGATCCTTTTAACAAGAAGGCAATCCTTTTAACCGCGTCATTGGCTTAAACTTTTATCATTATCCGACTCGTTTCTTCCGATATTATCGCCGTATTACAGTTTGCGTTTCTGCACCGCCGCGGCTCAGCTGTTTGCCGGTATATTTTGACTGATAATCGATGGAAGACATGTCTGTAAAAATCACGTACTTTTACAACAGTTTAAAAAATGAACGACGTCAGGAATGTTGCCCCTCGTTAACATACGCACGAACTATATGTATATACATATATAAATTCCGTTTTCTTCATTTTTTTTTTTAGATAAGTGATATTTGGACCATTTTTGCGCGAGCCTGTCTCCCATTGTGCCTGACTCCTTCTTAATATCGCGTCGAAGAAACGCGCGTTTTGTATTCAGTTCACAATAACGCCGCAGAAATTATGTACATAACACCACGAGCAAGAAAGTTATTCGCGAGTTTCGCGTGTCAAAAGTTACAAACGACCGTCTGCCAGTCAGGGAACAAAGACGATCGACAAATTGGCCCCGAATTCCTCGCTGTCGCTGCGATGGCGACGTGAACAATAATTTTCTCTTCGGCCGTCAATCGAACGCGACCGACTCTTATTTTCATTCAGATATGGTCAAATAGAATTGTCTCGTATATATAAAAATTGCTTCCGTTATAATAACATATTTCGGATATGCGAAACGTTTAAGTTTCATGCTGGACACGACAACAGTGCGTCATCACGCGTTAATTTTTATCTTAAATTTACATTATCATTCATTGACTTGATGCAATTTTATCGTTTATCGCATCGAAAACATTGCACACACAACATTGTGTGGAAAATCTTTACACACTTTCCAAAGCGACAGCTTCGCGACGGCTAAGCTGGAAAATGGAATAAAAGTTTGAAACGTATGAATTTCTCGCAACTGTTTGCCGCAAATATTCGATTCGTTTTCCGCCAATAAATATCTGCATTTATTGATAATAATAGCGTTCCATTTGATGAACTGCTGAATACAGTTTAAAAAGTATTTTTGTTTTACTTCAGAGCAAGAAGAAAAGAGAGGATAGAGAGAGAGAGAGAGAGAGAGAGAAAGAGAGAGAGATTTTTAGAGAAATAAATTTTTCCATATAAAAATTTCAAATTAAATTTTCTTTTAACAAAAGAATTTTAAACAAAATAAAAAAAGTCATTTCAAAATTTATAAACTATGTAATTAAATATCCCAAGTATAAGTTATATACAATGTTATATATATATATATATATATATGTTAGCGAGCAAATATTGTGTATTAAAAAATAAATGAGATTGTAAAATCAATAATATACATTATATAGCTGACTGTTATTTCTGAAGTCTCTCAAATTTTAATGACTCATTGAAAAAAAATAAGACAAAATGAAAGAAAAAATTAATTGATAATAATGTTTACATCATAAATGTGTTTGTAATTTTTTTTATTACAAAGAAATAATATAAGAATTTTCTGTCACTTAAAACGTCAAATCACTGATTTACGCAATTACATAACTTATCTCGTCATGCGTTTTCAGTTACATTAATTAGTAGTTTTGTTATCCCTGTACTCTTCGACACGGAAATGCACATAATAATTTTCAACAGTCGTACCTGTATTCAGTATATATACCGCAAAAGAAATGTCACCATTAACGATATTAAACAAGATTATATGTATTACGTGGAGAACAGCGGTGTAATTAATTTAAAAACTTTTAGCAGAAAGAGAGAAATATATCAAAAGAATATGTTCCGTATTATTGCACTTTATATTTGTAACATAAAAAAGAAACTTCGTAAAAGTGAAATAAGTACGAACTCAATAAAAGTACGGACAGTTGTACCACGTATAACAGCTTTACTCAATTAAAGATACTAGAAATCTATTGTTTCCTATTGCTTGTAATAGCAATTCGACTTATGTCTTGTAGACAATCTAAATTGAAACTATATTTCTTAGCACGGTTTATCTCGATTTATTTTATGATAAATTCGACACATCTATAGCAAATCCAATAACAATGATATTTTTCCATTCATTTTTCGACAAATGTGTTTTTCACGGGTCATTTTAGACAGGATTCTCGTATTTTTCTTTTTTTATTATGCCTGAATGAAGGTGCGTACGCTTGTATGGAGTAGAGAAACTCCAATGGAAAGCAAAGAGAAAAATAGATAAAGAGAGATCTGATTAAAGGTAACATATTGTAAATGAAAAGACACACAGACGTATACACGCACAGCGTGTAACTGCGAGATTATCAAATGTCGCGGAATAAATAATATAACGTTGCGATGTTGTGAACAGTTGCGAAAAAATTCCAACGCAAAAATATTCCATGTGTCGCAGCGGACTATAGCGCATGCAACTCGATGCTCTGTAGGCGCGCCTTAGCGTATCTCCGTATAATTTAGCTAATTGAAGTGGGCAACGAGGCAGGTACGACGCCAGAGGATTTACGCGGAATGCGGAAAGAATTAATATCTATGTTATCTAAGCGGAGTGTCTCGTGTATCTCGCATACGCATCGCGTATATTCGCCTATAGAAAAACGAACGGTATTCCGTCTTCACGCTGGAACAATTGTATTATTGTGATCGTACGTTGTAATATCAAAATTTTTGTTTTTACACAGCTGTAACAGTAGTCACGAAATCTAGTTTCTGATTAATGAATTTAAAGTGAGATTATCTAAATGTTATTTTCCACCTTGCTTACAGAGAGACTCGCAAAAGACTGCAACAGCTAGAACGTTGCACGTGACATAAATTGGAAATATAACTGTGTGTGATACTGAAAAAAAAAAAAAAACGAACAACTCCAAATTCATCAAAATATCCGTAGCCTGAAAAAAATGTGCAACTTTAAACATAATCTGTGATTCAAAATTCAACGTCGCTCATGCGAATTTATTACCGGTACGTACCCGGGCGCGAGAGAATGGGAACTCCGTCGCGTCGGAGGGATTTCTCTGTTTCTTTTCTCACAAATCGCAAATTCGCGAATTCAGCTTAGGTCGATTCTTTTTCCGGTTTTAACGTTCCGCGCTGCGATTTGCGACGTCAACCGGCTGCCGGTATCGAGATTGTTGGGAAATTAATTGCTTGTCGTATGGGACGACCTTTTGCGGCGGCAATTCGATTCGCCTGCTGGCGTCGTGTTATGTTGCGTTTTCGCTGCTGGTATCAGAGCCCTTTAATTCAGGACACGGCAATCGCGCGTTGGCCGGGGAGGCGACCCACTTATCTTCCACGACCTCGCGTATTTCACGACGCATACGTTGCATCGTTTAATTCCCCGACAGTCGCGCATTTTCGCATTTCGCGGCTGATCGTATAAACGAACGAAACGAGAGACGTTATACGATTTAAGGTCTTATCTAATGAGAATATAATGCTCTATTATACAAAGTCAATGTTTTCAAGGTAAAGGAAATTGCTCGCGTTTGTTATTAATATAAACATAAGGTATTCTCGTTCATCGTTTAACCGATACTTTGGTACTTTGTGGTAGAAAATACGCGATTGTCGGAAGGCTCTCAGGGTTCTCAGTTATAGATCGTCGACTTATGTTATTCGTTGATTACTTGATCTCATTTCTTTGATCGCCTTAATAACGATTTATAGCGATCTTTTATTAGAAACAAATCAATCTGAATCAGCGATTCTGCTGATAGAATCATGTTCATTCTATTTTACGTATGCTACGTCCTTTGACCCAAATATAAAAATCAGAGATATGTTCCATTCTCCTTTAATTAATGGCTGTGATTATTGATCGATAAAGAAAAGTTGAAGATGCTTCAACTTTTTAAATTAATAATTTTAAATTGCTTGTACATACAAAGCAGAATTATACTAATCAATTAACTAATTAAATAAATGATACATGATAAAATAATTATTAAGATTATGTTTTTAAATTCAACAGAACGGAAATTTCGATATATAACTATGATATTCCATTAATTATTATATACCTATTACTTTAATGTAGTGATTTTTATGCCATAAATTTTTAAATATTTTAACGTATGGATAATTTACAAATAATTTTACGTAACAAAGATGACAAGAACATGATATTCATTACATTTTCAATTCTAATATATCATAAAATATATTTAATTCATATAATTAAATATCTACGAACATTAAGAAATTTTATATACTATATATTCAGTGGCAAACATGAATTATATAGATTATCATATAGTCAGTCTAAAAAATTTCTACTTTTCTAATAATGAATTAAAATCTGATAAACATCTGAGATCTCAAATTTCCACTCTATCTCTTGTCTCTATCTTATTTGCTTAATATAAATTTTATTTATCCAACATATACAATACATATATATAAGATCGAATTATTCGCGAAACATTGAATGCACTGTAATTTCTCGCATAAAACTTCTCACCGTATTATCAATGAAAAAGATTTGAGAATCACTGCTTTAACGGATACTAGGAGAACCGCAATGGAAAGCTATCTCTCTGCCCGTATTGCTATCTATCTCGGAATCCGGTATATACGAGATTTTAGTCAAAATTGCTGAGCGCGAAAGGGTCAACAAGCTATCCACTCGCTGAAGCACAGTTGAAGATCCGTGCTTCGATCCCTGCTTCGGTTCGATGAAAAGCACCATTTCGTACAAAATTGAAATGCAAAACATCGGTGTAAATATGATCACGTGCGCGTTTTGTTTGCTATGAACTATGAAAATTGCAGAGCAATTGTAACGTACAGATGCGTGTATTTACGCTCCGCTGCAGCTCTATTCGTCTTTAGAGAGCGGATCCTTACTCCTCGCGGAGCGCCTTTTTGTCGCTTGCATTTAGGCTGCGACAACGAAACTACGGTCGGGTGGACGTGATAAAGATCGATGCGATTTCCTTTCTCCTAACGGTCTCTCTCGCCTATGTACGATAACGAGTTCGCCTGTAATAATCTACGCTGATTGCTGCCTTCGGTGTCGCATTTCACTCTACTCTTCACAGGCATTTTATTTTACGACTTCTTCGGGCGCAAACGTATTCCTCGCGTTAACGACGCCTACGCTCTTCGTAGGATACGCGCTAAACCAATCCTCTGTGGCCTATATTTACGTTTTACGGTAATCACAAAAATTGTACACTTACTTCGGGATTAAAAACATTTTATCACTTACGGCCGCGCGCGGAATTTATAGAAGCTATGAAAAGTTCAACGATCAATCTCTCTCTGAAACATTTGATTGGATCGCTGAAAAGAAACGCTAACTTGATGGATTTCAGTTTTCACGGAGCATACATTATAAGAGGTAATTGAAAAATCAGCACCCAATGGTAAATAAGCTGGGAGCTTAGGCTCTAAACCCTAATCGGAATATACCGTTAAAATTTTCAAAGTCGCGAGAGCGAAATAAAAATGATTTATGCGGTAGTATTGATTTAATCGGGCGCTGCGTGCTTGGTCGGAAATATAAAAAGGTACCTCGCGTCTCCACAGAGAGAGCTAACAACGCACGGGACGTCGAGAAACGCGGCCGGAAAGGTCGCTATACTTCATTACAAAGCGATACGCACGTGCCTCCTCTTCTCCCGCGAAGTTGAGAGTGTGGAGCGGTCGATACTTGGCCTCTTCCACGACGAGAGTCGCCTCATTGACCCCCGTATTTGAAGACTGCTCCGAAGCGTAAGACGTTTCAATGGAAGTCTGTTGCAGCTCCAGCTCCGCTGCTCCAGATCATTCTGGATCGCGACGACATCGGCGTTGTCGATGGCCCTCCGGATTTTAAAGAACGTGCAGGTTCTCGCAGCTCTTCGACTTGCTGTCGCGTGCCCAGACCTTGTCGAGCAGATTGCGCACCTTCAGGCTGGTGCTGGTCCGACTGCCGCGATATTTCTTAGGCGAGTTGTTCTCCGAGCACGAGCCCAGCGGCGACTTGCTACGGTTCTTCCGCGATCTTTTCCGGAACATTTCTCTGGTCCTCTCGGGATTCTCAAGCTTCAGGCGAATTTGCGTGAGGAGGCCGACCAGCAATTCGTCAACGTTGTGATTAATTCCGACGGATGTCTCGATGAACTTGCAATCGTAAGACGTCGCCATGGATTTACCCTCTATAACGATAAAATCGATTAAACCCGAGATGGTACCGCGCGCCCCAAAAATCTTTCGTGAGTGGGCACACGATATACTACCGCGTGTATCGGTCGAAAATGTGGAATAAAATACGTACGAATCTAGTTTGACGAATAATCTATCTCAATTTTGAATTATATAAAATAAATCGGAATCATTTATCCATTTTTCTAATTAAAATAAATAATAATAATAAATTAAATAATATAAATTCTACATTGTTTTTTTTCAGTGTAGAATCTTATTTACTCGATTAATTTTTTCAGTACAGACACTTTAGGTATTTACTTGATATTATTGTTTTGCAAATTATTTTTAATACGACTAAATATAAAATCTAAAAATAGAAAATATTTTAAAATATAAATCCTCGCGTATATCATCTCGCGTTATTATCTCTCAAGACACGACGAGTATTAAAACACGGTTATTCTCTAAACGATTCTCGCATGATTGCTACGCAATTAAGCACCTAATTCTCGTGAATAGCATTTTGTTTGTCGAGGCGATAATTACTCATCGACGACATCTCGCGCGGTTTATTCATTTCAAGCAGGATTTGTGGTGATGGAGAACGGGAATTATTGTTTCGCGATAGTCGTGTGAGCTAATTATTTATTTAACGCTGATACTCGAATTTCGCCTGGAGCGCTCTTTGAATTTTTCATCAATTCAAATGTAATTCTCTCGTCGTTTCCGAACTGAGAGAGTGTGGAATAATATACGAGGCATCGGACCGAGCGAGATTCGAAGTAACAGAAAATATAAGCGATATAGACATATCGACTGTTTATTAACAATTAACTTGAAATGGGAGAAACATAATATTCGTCGCCTATTTATTTTACGGTGCTATTAAATATTTCTCGGTGGCGATGAATTGACTGGCACATGGCGCACAGTTTTTGTGATATGGAGCGTGTTATTGTTTACACGAAGTCGCTCCGGTATTGTTCATAGGTGTGCGATGAAAAGGCAACGATATGAGACGCTCAATGTGTTCGCGTCATTATCTCTCGAGACACGATTGCGATAAGTATCAGATGAAAACGCTCTCATTCCGCGTACGTAGTTAATTAATATCGCGTTTAATAATTAGTAAACAATATATCAAGACAAGATGAAGTAAATATTTCGCGTTCGAAATATTATGCTGCAGTATTTATGCGTATGATAATTGTTTTTTTAATTACTTCGACTCGAACGTATTTCGCATCGCGGGCTGGAAATTTTTCGCCGATTCGGGGAATTGAGATTTGTTCATGTTTTTTGGGATTGAAAGCGCAGAGTAATAATAATCGCTAATTGTTCATACAGAGAATAATCTCGTTTCCTCAAATTGCGAATCGTCAAATTCAAGTGACAGCAAGCCATGGCACATTCATCGATTATTAATAATATATCTATATCGTGTGATGTATATTATATACATTCGAACCGGATTACACATGCAAAACTGAATTTCAATTATGTATTTCCATTGCGTCTTAATTAGCCATTAATTCGACCTTATCAATTACATCCTATCGTACAGTATCAGAATAATGTTACCAATATTTTCGAATTTCAGTCATTAACGAAACATCGCGAATGCAAAAGGGAGTGGCGTCGCGATACATTTAATTAGCAAGTACTGTCGCAATTAACCACCGTATTTCGTCAACCATGTAATATAAATTTGGTAATTATATATTGGCGATTTATTAAAATCCCCTGACATTCGAGGCTCATCTATTTCGTTAATTCGCGGAAGTATCGCGGTTTAGTAGCGAAGATCGTACTCTTTTTCTATTCTCGCATTATTCTCTTGACGCAAATTAGTGTAAAAAGTGCGCACTGTGTGTGATTGACGTCGAAAGTGTCGTACAAAGTGTCGTATGATCGTTTATTGTGCTTTGACGTGCTTGATCGTTAGTGCGCGCATGACCGTAATTAACTGTTTCCAGGAACGAGTGTTGTGTGAGTGCTACGAAGGCTCGACAAAACGAGGAAACGAGAGAGGAGAACGAGGCCTAGGAGGCGTCCGGTGCCGGCGGAGCAATCATAGAGTGAGTAACTCTTATTTGTTATTTGCTCAATTTATCGTTTTACGCGCGTAGCACTTATATTTTGGAATTTGATTATTTTGAGCGATACTATAATTTTAAATATATTTGTGTTTTACAGTTCAACGTGGTTCGTGTTCGTTCATTGCTCCGCTGCTGCGCATCGTATTGGTAAGAGACAAATTAAATTTTATTTTAATTGGAGGTAATAAATTCATAAAAATTCATAGATATATTAAAAATATTACAAATAAATAAATTCATTGATATCTCGACACAATTAAAATTTTTAATTCTAATTATCTGCATTATTAAAATATTAAATAAAATATTGTGGGACATCCTGTCGATACAAATGCAGTATTACAGGGAAAAATGTATAATTGCGAAAAAGATACTATTAATCTAATCACGTTTAACGGTACAGAGAAAGCGTATTCTCTGCATCGGTGCGTTCGCTGGAGGGTTTAAATGGCTTTTTCCCGCTCCACTGCCCTCGGAGAATTTGCATCGGGGCAAACCGAGGTGCTGCGTCAGTACATTTACGTATGTTGCGTTATCTACGATCGCCCTATATCAGCGTTTCGCGTTAAATGCCACCTCAAATGATAGATAGTCTCCCCGTTTCTTGAGCGCATTCCTACTGCTTAGCAATTTCCATTTTCGCGTGTCTTCGCGAGGTATTCGATTTAGGGTGGGTAACTTTGGAGAAGGGAGGGAAATATCCTTTATTAAGTGCTAGTCTCTCAAAAAAATTACCTTCAGTTGATACCAATCGGCTGCGAACAAGATCGACCTTGTTTCCCACGAGGATGACCGCTCTCGCGGACACGTGATCGCTCCGCCATAAGGATTGAAGAACCTCCTCAGCGACGCGCACCGAAGCCCGATCGGTCGTAGAATAAACGACGCAGTACGCGTGCGGTTCATACGTCGAGATGCAATTCTCTGGCTGTAAGCATTAATCATGACGGAAGACAAATTAATACTAATGACCACGATCGAGTATCTGTCTCCATTTCCAGTTTATGAAGCATATTAATTGATCGTCATACGCGAAACAACCGTTCCGCATCGACATCTTCGTATAATTTTCAGACAAATTACATTGCACGTGCAATTAACATCACATTTTAATTGCATTATAATCTTGTGGCAAAAAGTCACTTTAATGATTTTACGTTTATTTAAAGATTCTTTTGTTGCATCAATCTTAAAATATGTAAAAAAAAAAAACATAGAAATGCGGATGTATCGTGTGAAATAATCAATTTTTTCAAAATTTCAAACACGCAATGCAATTTTCTAGGTAGATATTAATTATGACAGATATTAATATTAATAATCATAATTTGGCAGTTTCTAATTTATGATACTTGTACACAAAAGTGTCGTTTCATATCAAAGGTCGCACAATTTTCAGAGAAATTAATTAATATCATATTATCATATTATCTCAGTTTAGTTATATTAACTTGAATATTAAATAAAAATTCTATTTCTTCATAATTTCAAACATATTCCATCAATCTAATTTCATGAATCCAATAAAAGCTGTATCTATTATATCTCACATTAATCTTTCCTCCCTACAAATAATGAAATATTTTTTATTTCCTTTTAATGCAACGACGCCAAGACTTTCTTCGGTTAGATGTATTATAAAGAAGCGCGCCTTTTGTATGGATATTATAAAAGAGAACTTCTGTAGAACAAGGTATTATAAAAGCAAGCTTGAGAAGTTTGCTATTACGCTTTAGACATAACTTATATACTAAAAAAATATATCTATAGAGATTCCTTGGGGTAATCATGGTGATGGCATGGAATCGGATAGAGAAGTTGAAATAAAATTTACTTTGTAATATAAAATAATAATTAATGATATCTGAACATTTTTAAAGTCTTGTTGTTCTCGGTAATGCCGATGGGTTGAGAGAGAAAAATGTTCATAATGGATGATATAAATTCGCAAGAGATAACATATATTTCCAATTGAAATTGATAGGCCGAAAAGAGAAGGGATTGAAAAGGGGACGACATTATTCATTATGTAGGTATTTGGTATCCTGAAGCTTAGCATGTTAAATTTTCACAATCAATATGTAAATGATGTTAGTTCTTCCGATCCTCTTGCATGTTTTGTTTATTATTTTGTTTTCTCTTTCTTTTGTTCTAGAAATATTATTTTTCCATTTGTCCATTTTTACTGAACAGTTGGCAAAGTTAATTAATTTCAAATTATTGATGGAAATATTTAAAGATAAAGATTATTTTTTTTTATACTCAATAAAGCAATTGACAAAATTCTATTTAATTCGTAAATCATTTTTATTAAACTCAAGATTGTTAATACTAGTGTAATAATTGTGTTTAAATCACATGTGTATTACATTGTATTTAAATTATGTTTTTTCCCATAAATAGAATCGAAAAAATTAAACAAAATCGATGCATTAATCTTTTTACTTAAAAACATCTATTTCTCATTTTTAAAACATAATAAAATTTCACTCATGGCCATTATTATCTACTCGAATGACGTAAAAGTTCCTAGAACGTATAATTGCAATTGCAGCATTACGAGTATTGCAACACCCGCTCAGAATGTCAAGCAATATATAATAATCTCCGAGCGGTCTTTTTCACTGTATTCCGTAATTGGTGTCCGTAATGAAGCCCAATCGAAACGAAATCTAGTTCAGAAATGGAAGGGAGATCAGCTTAAAATCACTGTAAGAATCTAAATTATATTTCGATGGAGCTTTGGAAAAGACAGTATAATATTCAGACAGAGTTGGAACGATAATCCCAGCTATATCTAAATCTGGCTTAGTGATTTGCCGTAATCTTTCTGACCTAAATGTCTGTTTAATATAAACACAGACATTTAAAACTGATTTATTCAGACCTCTTTTTTATTATATATACCTACATACAGAAGCAAGCGTGATATTCGCTAGAACGATTATTTTCATAAAATATTCATAAGTATCTTCAAGTGATTTATAATGATCGTAAAATACACAGGAAGGGAAATTAAAATATTTCAAACAAATGTAAGTAAATCCAATTGTTGTTTTTTTTTTTATTGAAAATAAAAAAATGAGAGTCCAGTTCGTCCGGCTAAGAGGGTTAGCGTTAAATCACGTTAGGGCGGTCAGTCGTTAAAGGTTAAGATCGCAACGAGAACGGGTTCTGTGATTTTGCGAACGATTATACGAAAGAATTACCTTGAACCGTATCAAAGGCGCGCTGCGCCTCGTGATATCGAATATATCTAGGGATCGACCGCTTAACGGTCGAACGCGCGGCATGGCTCGATGCTCGTCAATGACTCGCGGCACGGCTGGTTGAACGGAGGCAGGAGAGAACGAAGAACGCTTCGTTACTCCCTCAGGTCCTTTTTCTTATAGCCCTCTAAGCTCGCGCGGCAGCTTACGGTTAGCTCGTCACGCGGTAGCTCTTACTTGGTCGGTTACACAAAAACCGCAAATCGGACTGTCGCGCCGCACATTTGAATGGCCAGGACGAGCCTGGATAACGTTGCCTTAAATGGGAATTTTCTCATCCGCGCTCCGCTAATACGAAAAGTAATGTTACCATGGTAATTGTGTTTGGAAAGGATACCTAGCTCAGGATCTCTTAGCCCCGAATTTTCGCGCGTATGCACATACATTTTAATATTTTAATATTTCTGTGTATTTTATGATATTATAAAAATAATAGATTTGAAAATATAATACTTTTCCGGGAAAATTATCAGGATTTCCAACTATTTAGGATTTTCTCAGGGAATATTGATTTGTTAAAATTAAATCACGATTTATTTTAATTTTATCTCGTAGATGCTTCTTTCTCAGAATGTACAATATTATTACGATTTAATCTACTAACAACATTTTCTTAAATTTAATAAAATAAGAGAACTATATTAATAGCATACGGAAAATCAATAATTGCGTGTTCATCTCGTTCCTTTCGCAAGTTGCTACGCATGCGATGAGAAGTACAATTACGCAATAATTTGAGAAACTTAATTTCTAAAAAATAATTACACGAAGCTATAATAACATTCTCGGATGTATCGCGCGTTAAATAGCTTTACGTATTTACATTGATTAAAAAAAAGATGTGGAGACGTTTTCGATTCTAAAATCACAACATAAGATCAAGTGTTATTTCATTTGCGCTCAACTTTGTTGGTAAACTTTGTTAATGAATTCGTGTAAATGCAAAATAAATACGAGACTGCTCTCTAAATTTTCTCCTCTTTTTCTCTCTTTTTTTTCCTCTTTCTCTCTCTCTCTCTCTCAGCTTGCTTTTTTAAATTTATAGAGGATGTTTCCTTAGCTAAAATTTGATTTCGCCAGAGATCTTTTCGCAACTTTTCCTAACGTCTTTCAATCTGTAGAATTAATTCGTGTGCTGGGAGATGAAAAATGAATTGCATCTTTAAATACGTATTTATGTATAAGATATCTACGAACTATCGCCACTCACATTTACATATTATTTAATCAATCTTCTTTAATGAGAATTTTATTAGATGCTATCATTCCTGCGATTCCATTTTCAACATTAATCACTTTGGTAACTAAATTGCGAGTTAAAACGTCGTTAAGATAAAATCCACTTAAAATTGAACAACTCAATTTAAAAAATTTTAAACTAGCCCTGTAATAACTATGACGTATTGCACACAATGTAATATTATTTCAAGGTATTAACGAAGTAACCATATGCATTTAATAGCAGCTATACATATAGTTAATAGTTAATGTATGTTTAACGTTATGAATAATGGATGTATATTATAACCACAAACCGCTGATAAATTACGGTGTTTATACACAATGTTATTTCACCGATATATCTATTTTTCAGTAATCCATCTTCATAAATATATTAGTACAAATTTATTTACGTGACACGTCTGACAAAGCAACAACAGCGCAATTTCTAGTTCAGTTCTTTATAAAAATGGTATAAATACTTAAAAATTCGTTACTCTGTTCATTTATAAGTTTTTCGATCAATACAAAGTTAAATTTTTCTGAACAAAAATTTTAAGAAGTCGTTTCTTCTCACAATTTTTTAATCTAGCCTATTAATTCACCTTAAATAATTATGTTCCATAAATTAAGATTTTATTAAAGTTCACTTGAAATTAAATTGCAAAATTAGTTTCTGTTTGTTTCGTAGCTTAAACATTCAAAAGCGCTCCATTTCTAATTGCCTATCTCACGAGGACTATTGATTTCTCGACATTCTTGTCAAGGTAAAAGTTATCTCGAATTGATTGAAGGATACATTGATGAAAATTGGTTCGTTAGATCTAGGACACGTCAGATATCGTAGCAACCTGAACTTGAAATTGTATCGGTTTCTTCTATATCTAAATCGTATTGTTCTAGATATATTTCTAGGAAATCATAAGAAGCAAGATAAATAATTCCTTTTTTAATTAAGAGAGACATTTTCCTCCATTATCAAGGATTTAAAAGATGTCATCTCTTACCGATAATTTCCTTATCCCATCTATGTGTTAGATAAAATGATTGCTATTCCATAAATTTATCAGCGTATTAAATACGCATTAACTCAGTAGAGGCCGACCTAATATAATTTCGAGACTATCAGCGAAAATCAGGATCGCGGCCCCCGCGGCCTAACATGATTAGAGGTCAGCCTTGACTTTCGGTACCAAGAATAACGGCGGCGCGCGGACCGTCCCGAGGTACGGCCTTCGGCCGTCGGAATTCCGCGGAATTCAGAAAGTTCGGGAACTCGACCGCCGAGAGTTCGGCCGCCATTAACGCGACGCGATCGTTCACCGTTTCGTCGACACACGCAAAGATCGGCCGCGCGCGTGTACGGTCGACCGCGCGATATACAGTTCGCGTTATACGCGAACGGCTGCGAACGTACGTTTTAATTAAAGGGTAAATTCGATTGAAATTGTCTGACGAAGCGTGGCGGTAGCTCTACTCTCCCCCCCGCCCCTCCGTTACTATCCCTCCCCGTAGTCAACCAACCCCCTTCCGACGTAAGCCACGACGTGTATGTACATCACGGCAGGGTTCCACATTTACGGGCGTACGCGAGTATCGTTGCGCCCGCGCGTCAGCTCGCCCACCGTGGAAAATGGATTTTAATTTAATTCCCGCGGTACAAAAGCACACACCGCGTGCCCCTCCCGGACCGTCCTTTCATCCTGTCCCCCCCCGGCCCCTTGTGTTAACTCGATTACGTCGTCCCCGTCGTCGTGAGAGCACTTCGCCGTAAGGTTTAAGGCGCGGTCCCTATCCGTTTGTTCGACGAAAACGAGAGGAGACCGTGACTGGCTGGTGGAGATCGAGCTTGCGGCAAAAATGATTAGTTCGGGGGCACGGAAAATTAGCAACATTACCATGCGCATCAATGCTCGATTGACTGTGAAAATTCTGAGACCTGTTGTACGCTCATTGTCATATCGACACTCGTCATTTCACCAATCTGCTGTTCTCTTGATAAAAATATCAACGTATTTTATATTTTTATTCTCTTATACAGCATGTAAGGTAGAAAATTTATTGAAATTTTTATCGAGTAAAATTTCATTTTAAATATTTTATATTTTAATCATTTTATTGAAATGGAACACCTGAAATAAATTTCTGTTTAATAAATATTTCAATACATTTTATTCATTTCTAACTCTGATAGTATTTTATCTTTCAATTTCACAATTGCCAACATTAGCAAAATTCATGATTTGACGATATATACAGATGGACTATAGTACATGTATAATAGTCTCTACTTGGCTACGTATGAGTCGCTACTTACCGTCATTTCGGCACAAGAGTGATCGATAAAAGTCAATTCCGATTCTTCGCCAGCCAGGAGCACGCTGACGGTCTTTTCGCCGGACTCGTCGTCTGCAATGTGAACGAGACACAGTACAGTTGAGCTTTTACGTAGTTAAATTCTGAGACGGTATCACGAACAAGTGAAACGTATATTAAATAATTCATTAAGTAATTAACAAATAAAGCTGGAAACGGGCGACCTGATTTTGATGGGAAAACAAATGCCTGAGGCTAAATGAAGTGTCTCTCTTTGAAAGTGTCCTTCATTCCGAATTCAATTCAGACTCGGAATATGTGGGTACTTGTAAAGTGCAAATCAGGTCGAATTCAAACTTCCTCATCGGTTTTAGAATAAGTTTGGTAATTCGACAAGATCTCCGTGAAACTGACGCAAACGTTACTCGCGACTCCGCTCCAATTGTACAAAGACATATTTTAAAGGAATAGGAATTTATTTTGTACGGCCAAAGTGTGCCTTTGGCATAAAACTTGGAGTAACCGGAAATAATAGAGTGTCAGCATTTAAATCGGATTTGTTTCGGTTCATGCACACGGCGGATCGAACAGCGGGCGCCCGAAAACATCCCGTTAGCCCCTATTCCGGGCCATTCCACGCCGCTTCGAGTCACATGCACGGATTTTCCGTGACCGCTCGAACAAAACAATTACACCACACTCGAAGCTCGAATGGAGAAGCCTGCTTGTTTTCGTTTCGGCTCGTTCCCGCTCTATCTGACTGGCTTTCGGGATTTTTACGGGGGGTCGCGTGCCGCGTTCGATCGACGCGGCGGACGTGTCGCCGCGGTCGGACGGGGAACGGAAAGGCCGTGAATTTTATGGTCGCGATGGCCGTAACTCGGCCGACTCACCGATCGAAGTGTCGTAGGCGTGCAGGTATTCGGAAGTCATAAATTGTGACACCAGCGAGCTCTTGCCGACGGCGGGGGCGCCTAGCATAAGGACTCGATACGGCGCCGGACCTTGAGACGCGCTGCTCTCCCTCGAACTCGCCAACGAGCCCGCCGCCGAATTCCGCGCCGATCCTGGGTACGAGGCAGTCAGGTGTTCCGTGCTGCGTCGAATAGAAGAAAGGCTAGGCGCGTATTGAGATTAGCACAGGATAAAGCTACATCGTCGATTTATGTTAGAAATGAAATTTCGTAAAAGAGAAAATAAGGAAAAAATGTTAGGCCGTATTTAAATTTTTCCAACTCAGACTTTCGACGATTCTGGGGAGGTTTGGTATGGTTTTTTGCTCGGACACAAAGTAAACGAATGTCGTGAACATTTAGTTTACTTTCTAGAACATAATTTTTTAGATTTGTAATAACACTACAGTCAGGTAACAAAAATATTGAAAATGAACATGTACTTTTATTTTTCTATTATTATTATATAAAAATATATATTTATTTTATATATTTTAACCACTTAAGAATTTATAATAAACTATAATACTTCCAATCAAGTTTTCATCCCCCCCGTTGTACATATTATTTCAGGGATAAAACGATCATCATCCTTAAACAGATCGGGAGGTTTACAATTAGACAGATTGTTTGATTTAGATGAAGAAAAAAATTGTGAAAATAATTGAATTGCATTGTAATCTATCAAAAAGAAGCTTTTAGATATAATGAGAAATCATGAATGCTTACGTAAGCTACTTAGTTTTACATGACACAAATAATCCAAATCAGAAGAAAGAAAAGTTGTGCGTTCTTAAAACGAACATATTCTATCTCTGTTTCATCGAAATATCTCTTTAAATTAAAAATACTTTTTCAAAAAGATAATATTTTTTAAATCAAGATATATTTATATAAAAAT